>JAJLTP010000057.1:0-127195 GCA_030568275.1 Lipomyces orientalis | reverse complement strand
CGCGCATGAAAGTGCGCTCGAGGCCAAGGTGCAATCCTTACGCAGGGAGATGAAAGCACTTGAAGACGAGGCAGATGAGCTGAGGAAGTTAGCAGCGGTAAATGAATCAGCATCCAAGGAATTAAAGAAGCTTGAGGGTCAGGCGCAGGCAGCCAGTGCGGAGGAAGTTGACATTTTGAACAAACAGGTAAGCGATCTAGACTAGAACATTGAAAATCCAATTGACGATCATGGACAGATCTCGGCTCTGGAAGCGACTGTGAGATATCTACAGGATCAAGGGAGCCTGTCTAGTACCAACAGCTCGACATGGACCGACACAGCAGTCGAATTTCTTAAGACACAGGTCGATGCGAGGGCTCGACCGCCAGCGATGCTTAGAAATACAACTGCGAACAAGGTGTTCGACTCGTTGATCGAGCTTGCGCTTGCGGCAGACTTGGTTTATGTGGACCGAGATAGCCCACGAGGATGGAGGCCCTTACGCACCCAGGCGCGATATATCGCGGCCAGGCAGACTGAGCAGTACCGGAATCTAGCTGAGCGGGCGCGGAAAATCTCGTTTGCTACGTGACAGAGCGGGGAAGCAATGACGTAGCTGGGGATGCAAGACACGTGCGGGGCTGCAATCTGACCCAGATCCATGACTCTGATAATGTATTGTATTCACTGCGGGTTATGCACCCACCTCTGCATTTGTGAAGGAGTGCCAGTGACCACTAACCTGTGAACACGTACGAGATAGCTGTCGATTGGTTGCAACCATGGACGTGACGTTGGCGTCGGATGTCGACTAAAGGTTGGGTTGGGAGGTTTCGATATTGTGTCGGGCTTCAACGCTTAAACCTAGGGCAAGAAATGGGTTTGTTACGGCCCGACCAAGAGTCACTGAGATTGTCTCGCGGAACCAGCTGACCGCCGGCGAAGTACTGACTGCTATGGACTGGGCCTATGACTTGAGTGGCTGATTATCCAGGAAGTAACTGCAAATTAAGTCCCGCGCTAATGCAGGAATTGATAACAATTAGCAAACCTGCCTCAAAAGAAAAAACAGTATATAACTATATGTCGCTGTAAATATAATAGAGCTTAACTCAGGCGGCAGGTGCTGAAGTGGATCGGTAGTCATGAGAAGATCGCACGACGTTTTATTCTCGTCTAAATTTGGGCAAAGGTAAACAGAGTTGGCACATGCGAGCATTAACATTTGAGGGGGCGCCAGAAAACCTTGCCCGAACGGCATCACTCGTCGAATAATTATAATAATACAATGCCGTCCATACCGGCGTCAGCAATGCGTTAGTATTTTTTTCGCGGCTAAAGCTCTTCCTGCCAACATCCAAAACATCTCGATCGCATTAACTGGTCCCTCCGCACTGACAGTGGAAAAGGAACCCCTGCTCTAATCGAAGTGCATCCGGGTATATATCAAGTTATCTCCACCTACGGAGCACATTGTAGTCGGTTTACAGTCGAGACTTGACAGCAGTTCGGATCGATTAAGGCGGCGAGAGAATCCTGATCCAGCTTTCCTGACCCAGCTTAGCGATGACATTGATGGATATTGATCACGCTCCCAACGTCCCGCAGCCAACTACGCCGCACTCTATTTCCCCTCTCCTCCTGCCAAATCAATCAGTAAAACGCGCTCGATCGTCCTGCTCATTGTCGTCGTCGCCTACGAGTCCGCCGTCGCAGCAGGATTTTCATTCACTGTCGAATCTGCTACCTCCCTCTGTCGCGTGCTCTCCACGATCAGCCTCAGGATCAGCGACCCCTACCAGATCGGCTCCACCTATCCACAAGCGCTCGCGACCTCAAACTATGGCCGAGGTAGCGCCTTCGTACGTTCAGAATCCCCAAGACTCGCAGATATTCAATCCGGGTGACTATCTAGGCATCTTTGCCTTCATGCCTGGATCGACGGTGTCGTTTAGGGTGTCGATGTACGCTCTGTTGCGACAGTCTTCTGGGCCGAAGATATTTGCATTCTACGGGCAGGGCCATGATCATCATATTCGTGCTCTAAGGTGAGTAATCGCAGCAGGGTCCCTGCAGGTTCTTTCCTAACAAAAAAAATGTAGTGCGCTATCTGGTTTCTTCAGACGAGAGTTCGACGCCTCAATATACGCAGTCAGTGTCACATCTCCTGATCTCAAAAACCCATACAGCATTCCGATTGTTTTCGATCCTAAGACAAACCTGACCCGATATTGCCGTGCATTACATCCTATCGCTGGCGGCCGGCATGCAATGGATGTCGTAGTCATCGTTGATAGGTTTGGGAAGAAACGGTGCTTCCTCCCTGTGGGATACGGCGGGTACATAGCCAGACCGGTTTCGCTTGAGGATCTTGACTGGGTTCTTGGAGACGCGCTGCGGTACCTGCGGTATGAGCAGGATCATGATCCACCAGACGAGTGCGAGGATATGAGTGAGGACGAAGAGAATTGATGAAAGGAGTAAATTAAACATTATGCCAGTTTGGGATATGATATCAGGTGGTTTGGTTATGCGGCGTTTGTCATTTGTTTTATTGGAGTGGGTTGCGATTTCAGTGAATGCTTGCTTGCATTTTACACACATCAATGTATTTCCAAACAAGATCAAGTGTAATGTACCCCCAACGCCTCCATAAGCCCTCACATAACGTACGCTTCAGCGCCGGACTAATGTTGATTTCTTGCCATCCTTTTAGGCATGGTCAATTGTATTTTTTCTTTCTCATCGAATACATTCACACCCGCAGTGACCGCTTCCCCAAGAATTCGTAAGTACTCTGCCTGGTCATTCACATCTTCTTCGATTTTCTTCAACTCCTCGCCGAACTCTCGCGTGACAAAACTTCGGTAGTAGTTCTTTATATCGTCTTCGTTCGCTTTTTCTAGTTCTGGAAGTAAATTCATCATTGTCCCCGCGTTGGGCTAGATAAGTTAGACGACGTGATAGTATAGGTCGCGTTCAGGAAAGGGCATACCATTAATATAGAAGTGGCAGAGTCCTCATCCTTAGCATTAACTTCATCGTCCTCCTCGCTGTCAGATGATGATCCTGCGTCCACCATTGTCTAATCTCGTCAGACAAGTCTCTCAGGCGTGTGCAAAGTAAACCATACCTCATCTTCCTCAGGTTCAGCATCGTCACGCTTTTCGTTCTCCTGCTCCTCAACTTGATCTCTCCTTTCACTATCGGAAGACGAGGAATCCGAAAAATCTGTTTACACTATTAATAACGGCCATGTCAGAAACTGCAATAACGCAGGTGTGGTCGCACCTTCAGTGCGCGACTTTCGTTGACGCTTTCGTCGGTGCCTTCTTACTGCCTCTTTCTTTGGCGGCATGGCTGCTGATTGTGAGGATAATTAGTGCCGAGAGAAGCCCCTTTGACTAAGGAATTATAGAGATCGAATAATAATTCGATTTCATTGCGACTGTCGCCAACTAGGCCCAAAATTCTTTTGTGAGCCGCACACCCACTCTACACCGGGTAAGGTCGGAGAAGCCGCGGAAGAAAGTCCAAAAGTTGGAGGGGCCATCGATATCGCACAGTATTAACTATTAGTCTTCATCGACAGCGCCCGGCAATTATACTTCGATATGGCGCATAACAATTGTCGATAAATTCCCATTCTATTACGAGTATTGCTGCTCCAGGAATATTGGATAGCGTTTAAACGGAGCAGGAGTAAAAATCGTTTTCGGTGGGTAATTCAGCGATGGATTTGGCTACAATTGCTGCTGCAGTGTAAGTCGAGTTTAGTTTTGCGGCAAATCGGGACCGTTGCAATTCGGCGACTAGTTCGAGGACGGGACGGTTTGAGGTATGGACAGTACTGGTGTTAACTCGTATATTATAGTGCTGGCGCAGTCGGAAGTCGGGTCGCGTTTCATCCATGTAAGTTACCTTGCTGCCTAATTTCCTGATCGGACGCGAAGTAGTTGCTCGTTGCATGGGAAAGAGTTCGGTGAATAATCATACTACGTCCTCGGGAAATGTCATTTGGCGCTCAAATTTCATCCTGCTAACTGTCTTGTAGTGGACACAATCAGAACTTTACAGCAAACGTCAGTGGCAACTGGTTACCGCCTCCCATTCGCACAGTACTGGCGCGGGCTTCCTGCTGCCGTCGGATTTACAACCCCCGCGTTCACGATTTATTTAGTATCATATCGACAAGCGAAGAAAGACCTTGAACCATATCTCGGAAATGATACCGCATTGAATTATATCGTCAGTGGAGCTATTGCGGAGGTTAGCTGAAGTGGTCGCACAGCTGTTGTCAAGTAGCCGCTAATTGTGTAGTTTACGAGCAGTGTGCTGTGGACACCGATGGAAGTCGTCAAAGGGAATATGCAGCTGAAATCAGAGTCGAAGACTGGCGGTACATGGGCGATGATCAAGCAAATGTACCAAACGCAAGGGTTGAAGGGGTTCTACCGCGGCTACTGGGTAGTATGTTGTGAGTTGGTTGGGTCTACGAGTGATACTTATAAACTGTGCAGGGCTTGGCCGTTTTCACTCCTCATTCAATCGTCTGGTGGTACACTTATGTAAACACATTGTCGATATCGATAGACAATGTGGCTGACTACGATTATAGGAAAAAATGAAAATTTACCTCAAAAGCACAAACGCGCTCAACGAATCTCTCGCCGGCTCTACTTCGTCGTCACTAGACCTCACAGCATCACAATACGCCATCGCGTCTGCCGTTTCCGGCACTGCAGCCGGCACCGCCTCTAACTTTCTTGACGTCCTGAAAACGCGACAGCAGCTGGCTATAGCCGTCGAAGTCAGCCGTCTCCGTCCAGACGATCAATTGGGACTCTGGAAAGTCGCCAAAAACTTGATAAGGGAGGTTGGGATTGTGAGAGCGATGTTTAAGGGATTGCATGTCCGGCTGATGTATTCATTGCCTTCGGGCATTTTGTCTATGGTAATCGTCGAGAAGTTAAAGCCTGAGGGATAGTATATATTTTGGCTTGACTTGGTTAGCTTATTGCGATCATGGTGGGCGCTTGCATTAGCAACTACGATTTGTATATATGTATTATAGGGTTATCGTGTATTCGCATTGAGAAATTTTCAATAATAAGCTATAGATAAGTTTCTATTTCTCTGGTATCTTGGGCGCTATTAATGGAATCACTTGATGGGCCGCAGAGACAGATAGATGGCTTGTTCCTGTTAAGGTTTCGTCGAGTCATTTGTGAAGAAAATTCAGTAGCCATGTCGAGCCGCACGGACTTGTGATCGGCTGGACCTGCACCTCCGAGTCGGGGGAATCAGGACTTGCGACCGCGTTCGCAAAGACGAACCAATCCGCCAGGGTTGGTCAGCTCTAGTTGTGCTCTGTCTACTCGATTCTGCGGACAAATATTTTACCGGACTGCGCGGAATATGGATTTCGCTACGATTTCGGCTGCTGTGTAAAGTTCCACACCTTAGTGTTAACATCACGAGTCGACATTACTAATATCTCCTTAGCGCAGGTTCAGTCAGCAGCGCAGTAGTTTTCCATCCATGTACGTCGATTCTCTATCTCTTCTACTATGTTCTGCTTACCGACAATGGTTAGTCGACACTTTGCTCACGCTCCGGCAAACGTCTATATCAACAAGCTATATCCTCCCATTCCGGCAGTACTGGCGAGGCGTAACCATCTCAGCATTGTTGAGTACCCCCGCATACGCATTATATCTCGTGTCATACCGCGAAGCCAAGAAGGAATTTGCACCATATCTTGGCGCGGACTCAGGATTGAATTATGTTGCGTCTGGTGTGGCCGCGGAAGTTACGAGTAGCGTATTATTTACGCCGATGGAGAACATCAAGGGTCGCTTACAATTGAAGAACGGGTCAGGTCACGAGTCGACGAGCGAAATGATAAAGAATATCTACAAGCACGAAGGACTCAGGAGTTTCTTTAGGGGATACTGGATGGTAAGCTATGGCGGTGACTTACCATGTGACTTCTAACGGATCTCATAGAGTCTTCTGATATACACTCCGAATTCTGTGTTCTATTGGTATACCTATGTACGCTTATTCTATTCATGAGGGAACACATTTAAGGTCACTAACACTCATAGGAAAATCTCAAGAAACTTATGCGCCGATCATCTTACACGGATGAATCCTCGGCATCCTCGGTGCAACCCTCTCGCGACCTAACAGCGGCACAATACGCAGTTGCATCCTCCATCGCAACTGTTGGCGGTGAATCAATTTCCAACTTCTTCGACATCATTAAAACGCGACAGCAGCTAGCTCTCTCAGACGAAATCAAACGCGTGCGACCTGACGATCAACACGGTCTTGTCAATGTTGCCAAAAATTTGATCAAGGAAGAAGGACTAGTGAGGGCGTTGTTCAAGGGATTGCATATCCGATTGATGTATGCGCTGCCGGCGGGCGTGATGTCTATGGTTATTGTGGAGAAGCTTAAACCTGATGTTGACGATGATTATGAGTTGTAGTATAGATTAGAGACCAGTGATAGTGGGCATTTTTTGGGCGTTCGTATTTAGAATTGGCACGACATAATTGATTGTATAGATTTTCTCATATTGTCTCCTAGACTTAGAGTTACATAGAAATACAGAACGAAACAAGCACATTGTATACAGACAATCTAGTAAATCGCATCCTTTTCAAAAACAAGTAAACCATCTCTACCCTGTAAATATCCAATGCAACCCATTTAAATGAATCATATGCTGTACAAGGTAATCTTAACTTTTCCATACCACTCTACAAGAACACCCGACCCATCCTAAACCCGTACCCGTAAAATCAGTACTAACTAAAAAAGAAACTGTTTACTACTCGGCGAAGATACATCTAAAATGTCAAAATTTAAGTGGACTGTACTCTATGACGCTGGAGCCTGTCGGACCGCCTGATCGCAATACTCGTCTAAAATATCATGTAATTGCTCCCGTTTTATTGGCTTGGTGAGGAAGTTATTCATTCCGGCGTCCATGCATTCCTTGACGTTTGAGTCGTCTGCGTATGCGGTTAACGCCACGATTGGGTACCGATAGTCCAGTTCTTGGCGGATTACCCTGGTGGCTTGTAGACCGTCAAGGTTAGGCATCTAGACACTTGTAAACACCAAATCTAAGTGCAGTGAAAGACGGAGCAAACATACTTGAATATCCATAAAGACGATGTCAAAATACGTCCCGGCGTCGCGGGACATTTTCACCTTCTCAATTGCTTCGTACCCATCCTTGGCAATCACAACGCTACTAATCTGCTCCAGGCGCAACATTCGCAGGACGACCTGCTGATTCACTCTGTTGTCCTCAGCAACTAATATATGTATCCTCTTCCGCGCCGGCGAGACGTCGCCATTGGCCATAAATGGCGCTACGTCGCTGACCGGGATCGCTAAAGATCGGATTGACGATGCTGTGGAGATTATACTGCTTGTGCCGTCATCATCATTTCGTATGGCACTACCGTTCGATGCTGAGTTCTTGCTTAAGAAATACGAGCTGGAGCCCAATCCAGCCAGTGATCCACCGCCCGCACCTGCCGAATCGACTTGCGTCGCGGTTCCGGGAGAATGTTCAGTCGACTCGGAGTAGAACTCCTGTTCCGAAACAGACAGTGCTATATCCTTCACGTACCGCAACCGCACCCGGAAGGTGAAAGTCGATCCGACACCCTCGACGGACTCTAATTCGATAGTACCACCCATCAACTCCGCTAACTGCTTGCATATCGATAGACCGAGTCCTGCGCCGCCATATTTCTTTGACAGAGCTTGGTCGCCTTGGATAAATGGCTCGAAGATTCGTTGCTGCAGACGGTCAGGAACGCCCGGACCATTGTCCTCGACTTGGAATTCGAAAAGAAGGTATTGTCCCGAATCGTCTTCGACAATATTGACTGCAGACTGCGACTGCGGCGTCAATGACGACACAGAACGCGGCGAAAGCGACGCGCTGTACGAGGCAGCCAGACCACTCCCTGAGAGAGTGGAGTCTAGAGCAGTGTGGTTTCGGACAGATTGAGAGAGTTGTAGACTGTGGCCCAATCGGCGTAGTGACGACAGACTGCCGCCGCCTCCGGAGGCTGCTAACCCGTTGCCGGTCATATTGACCCCAAGACTCGAAGACTTGCTAGTGCGCGCGGTACGGATGGGTGACGTGCTCCCTGGCTTTGGATCGGATGGCGGAATATTTATACTCAATTGCCGCTTGATTGGCCGGAACAAACGAGGTACCTCAGAAACCGCTAAAGAGGACGATAGGGACCCGACTTTCTCGTTATCGTACGAAACAGAAGCATCCGGCGTCGTCGATGACTGCAGCTCTGGCTTCGAGAAAGTCATGTACCTCTTACTGCTGTGGTTAGTATCTGAGATCGCAGACACATCCGCGATCTCAATATCGTCGACGTTACCAGACGGGTTTTTCTCGTTCCAAATGGACAAGTGGTCATTGTCTTCACTGGATTTGCTGTTAATATGCCGTGCACTGCCGTTTGGTTTCAAATTGGAAACGAATGAGTTATTCGAAGCGGCGCCCAAACATACGACTCGCACATGAATCGCGCCGTTTTCCGGTGTGAACTTGAGACCGTTGGATACGAGGTTGATCATGATTTGTAGTACCCGGTTGGCATCGCCCCAAAGAACCATCGATTCGATCCGTGGTGGCAGTAAGTCAATGGTAAGATCGACTTTAACTGATGATGCTTGTTTCTGAAAGATGGCTCTGAGTTGAGCACCAATCTCCATCATCTTGAATTCTTTCTCGTCAAGGGACATCTTTCCGAGCTGGTTCCGCGAGAAAATAAGCAGATCGGTAAGAAGATGTAGTAGTAGTTCGCCAGACTTGTAGATAATATTCAAGCTCTTTCGTATCCTATGCGGATCGGTCTCCGTCAGAGATACGGCCGTCATTCCAAGAATACCATTCAAAGGTGTCCGCAGCTCGTGAGTGATATTCGCAATAAACACAGACTTAGTCTCATTCGCCGCCTCCGCCTGAATTTTGGCGGCCTCTAGTTCTTTTGTTCTTTCGCTCACCCTCTCCTCAAGATTCTCGTACTGTTTGCGAAGCTCTTTCGTCATTTCGTTAAAGGTCGTCGTCAGCTCCGTCAATTCATCCGAGAAAAGCGGCTTCCGTTTTTGCGGAACCATGCCTGGAATCCGGAAACTCGACACGTGGAACTCTGAGTCTGTGTCGCGCTGACGGCGTTTGTGCAGCCCGCCGCCGGTACCACCGCTATCGGCACTTGGACCACCCCGGTATGTGAGACTTTGCTGACTACTGGAGTCATGGTAATACGAAGACGTGGCCTGCTCTGTTGCAGCGCGCAGCCGAACTATTGGCCTCACGGCAAAATGAGCAATCGGGAGGGTTATGATGCACATGAAGACCGCCAGACTGAAGACGGTGGCCATTGCAATGTTGCGAAGATAATGGATCGGTTCGTAAACGTCAGAACTGGAAACCTCGACAGTGATAGCCCAATTGCCAAAGTACACGTCAGCGGGCGAGTAGCCTACTGAGATATTTGTCTCTAAGGGATTCCGTGCCTTGATCATGGCACCAGACGAGTTTGTAAGCAGAGCTTCTTGGACTGCGGGATAGGTATCGAACGCGAACTCCTTACCAAAAAGCTCCTTGTCATAAGTTGGAGGAAGAAGGTAGATGAATGACGTCGCGTCAACCGCGTCAGTTGGGTATGGTCCCAGGACGCAGAATTGAGCCCGTTCGCTGAGACTAGACGTGTCGTTGACGATTGCGAGGAATTGATAAGCGTTATATACCACAGTCATATATCCAGCTCTCCGTTCTTCGTCGGTACCGGATTTTGTGGCGTTGAGGACTGGGACTGTGACGGACATGACAATTTCGTCAGCAGAGGGATACGGGCCTCGGATGATGCCACCAAATAGAGTAAGACTGTCAGGTGCGGTCTGGTTTTGCTGCAGCGGATACAAAGCATCAGGCAAGTTCATGACGACTGCCGTGTCGGTGTAATTGTTTGTCGCGTTGAGCAGGCTGACGAAGTCGTTACTGTACAAGCCGGCCGCAATGGTCGCGTCCTCAGAGTTCAAAGAAATCTGGAACGACGAGAGAGCGACCTCCCAGTTGGATTCCGAGTGGTTTCCGACATTATACCGGCCAAGTGCTGATTGGATTGTACTGCGGGTGGTCATGGAGAGGGCCGATGCGATGTAGAAGACGATCGCCTGGACGATCTGTGAGGACTTGAGTTGCGCAACAAGCGCGAGGCGCTCCGCCCGCAGACTCAGCACATAATTCTGAGTCACGACAGCCTGGTGGTAGAGTTAATACAAGAGATAAAGTAGATGACAGAAGACACATACGAGCACGATAGCGAGCACGCCGAGCGAGAGCAGAACGCAGATGCAGACGAGGGCCGTGAGTTGCTGGCGGATACCTATGCGAAAGGTCTTCATCGGGCCGTCAGCGGATGCAGCAGCTGTCAGCGGCGAATGACCATACTACTGGAGCTACACGGCAGATAAAAAGAATCGGAACTGCAAATGAGCGAAAAGTGGTGATATAATGACCAGTGACTGGACGAGTGTGGCCGCGGCTGTGAGTATGAGATACCACGCCACTGCACCGCCACACCCTGGCACTTTAGACATATCGCATTCGCTAAACTTTAATACGTTAGCTCGCCGAAGTCTTTTTGCGAACTGTGGCTTCTTTGCTGCGCATTTCCGCAGGAGCAACAGTCAAATCCTGTTAAGCCGATCCATCGTTTACAAGTAATCCATATCGGCTCATGACAAATTACCAATGGCGTAGCACGAATATTTACAAGAAAAGAATACGGCTTAAAGAGGTAATTGCCTAACGACGATATCGGCTTTAGTTGCCGAAGCCAACATTATTAAGGAACATCAGCTGCGCTCAAATAGGACAGACGCGGTGTCTCCCATATAAAAATGCTCACACAATAATATCAGCACTAAATGCAATTTACCGGATGACTCTGGAATCCTCTGACATCGACTTGTACTGCAGTTACTCCATAACCAACCCATAACGCCGCGGCTCCTTCGGTTCCCAACTCTATTTTAAGGCTTAAGCTCGTGATCAGTACCTGACTTGCGAAGCCACGCACTTATTTCCGACGCCTTGAGAACCGCGATCCACTTGCGTTCCGCAGCTTCAGTCGCTTGAAGTTTTGAGATACGCTTCCCGGTTTGCGTGACGATCTGCGCTTCTTATTCGCATTATCACCATCTTGTCCGGCGGCAAGTTTGGCAACTGTATGCTCTTTCCCACCCGAGTCCTCGTCTTCGTCATCGTCTTCTTCTGCACAGGACTGTTCTTCTTCCATTTGTTCTTTCCCGTCCTTATATGCAAATCCAACTGTTGGTTTGGCCGGTCGCACTTGCGATAATCAGTTCTGTCCCTAACGCAATCATAATTCAACGACTTACGTATTACTCTCCTCGTAGTTCTTTTCTGCGTTTTCGCCTTCGTGTACTTGGCCTTTTTTAACATCATTGCCTCTTTCTGCTTCGACTCTCTGAGAAGCATCTCTGCGTCTCCTTCCTTTATCTCTCCCAAATGATATGCGCTATGCTCGAGACCAACCGCACTCTCCACACCATCCACGCTATTTGTACAAATATTTTCGATGGGAGGCATGCAATTCTCTATCTCGAGCATGATACTCTCATGCTCGTCGAGTTCCTCGTCTTGCATTTGTCGCAATTCAGCAAGTATGGACGTCAAACCTCTCGACACCTTCTTAGGTTTCAGAGGTGATGGTGTCATGTATATTTTATTCGTATTTAACGGTCTAAAATACGAGGGAGTGACGGACTGAGGCGTTCGTTGGCGATTACTAGACGGTGTCGTCATCGTGGCCGTCTTAGTTGGCGTTGATAGTGGCACCATAGACGCCGGAGAAGGCGAAGCCGACGGTAGTATTCGTGTCTGCTGCGACTGAGATAGGTAGTTTGGACTATTCGTTAGATCAAATATTCCCAGCACACGCCCGTCAGACTGTGGGGTCGGTCCGATCACGGTAATTTTTTGGCGATGCACAGAATTCTCAACATATGGGAAGTCATACACTGCTTTCGACGGACTTTTTGTAGGGGTAGAAGCTTGACTGAGCTGATGACGTGGTTGGTCCTTGACAGTTTTCTGAGTGTGACAATAATCGTTTGTAGGTGAGGGCGACGCTTCTCTCACTTCTTGCGAGCGACTCCGATATCCGGCGCGGGGCTGACGATCTCGATGATGATCACGACGCCGGTGTGCTTCCTCCTCTTTGATATTCTCTTTCAGTCCTGTCGTCGATTGCTTGGCTTTCTGATACTCTTTGTACTTTGCAGCTGAAACGAGTCAGCTGAGAACAGCGGTCCGCATAGACTAGAATTAATTACCTATTTCAGAATTCTGCTTGACATCCTTCTTTTCCGGTTGTCGTCCAAATCTATTCTTAAACTCATATTCCCAATTCTTGATGTCAAGTTTCAACTGTTCCAGCGAGGCTACAGGTTCGACCCTGTCTATTGTGGTCATGGGGCAAGTCTGTCTTGTGGCACCTGTGTCGAGCCTACAAACGACTAAGACCGTAAAAGAAACGAATAAATTGAGTAATTTACCTTATTACCGGAATTAGATACACGCGTTGCACCAAAACTCGACTTCAGGCCGGGTAATATCGTGACGCGCCATGGACGCGCTGAACGCGTCGCAAGAGCGGACATGCCCAACGTTGGATCTCAACGTGCCTTGACATTACAGTGACAGCTCGCATTCATCGTCGTTAGCCGTCCATAAAAGATGCCGCATTTTGAAGGCGATATCGAGAAAATAGATATGGAGGAGTCAAGTTCTCCTCAGTCCTCGTCCTCGGCTGTACACGAATTAGAGCGTGATGCCGCTGAAGCGTCTAGTCCGCCTGCTGTCGGTTATCATGATGCCGCGAAACTGAATGATACGAATGACAATCATGAGAGCCAATTTGAATTTGAAGAATTCACGGAAGAAGAAATAGAGTGAGTAAACCTGTCTGGCTTGCGAGCGACGGATAACTGACGTAGGGAATTTTACCAGAGCTGCTGCGACCTCAGTCCCTGGATCACGACCATCGGTGAATATACCTCCGCCTAGTGCTATCCAATCGGCCGGCCAAGGCGCAACTCCAGAAGTAATGGAAATGTTCTATCAACGCTTGTTCCCCTTCAAAGCACTATTCCAATGGCTTAATCACTTCCCTTCACCGACATCCGCCTTTACAAACCGTGAAATCGCATTCACACTCCAGAACGACGCGTACCTCCGGTACCAATCTTTTCCAACCTACGACGCGATGAAAAAGGAAGTAATTAGACTTAACCCGTCTCGTTTCGAAATCGGACCAGTCTATTCCGCAAATCCTCGTGATCGCAAAATCGTACGAAAGGCTGCCTTCAGACCATTAGAGAAAGAACTCGTTTTCGATATCGACATGACTGACTATGACGAAATTCGCACGTGCTGCTCCGGCACCAACATTTGCAATAAGTGCTGGAACTTTATCACCGTGGCTATTAAGGTGTTGGATGTTGCATTGCGGGAGGACTTCGGGTTTAAGCACGTTTTATGGGTATATTCCGGCCGCCGTGGTGCGCATGCTTGGGTTTGCGATAAGAGGGCTAGAGAGCTGGATGATTCGAAGAGACGAGCAGTTGCATCGTATTTGGAGTTAGTGAGAGGTGGTGCGCAGACCAACAAGAAGGTCAATTTGAAGCGGCCATTGCATCCTATGGTAACGTAAGTCGGCGCGGTCGAATGGTCGCGATTATAGTGACTGACAAGGTGACTAGTCGAAGCTTGAAAATTCTCCGCGATAGTTTTACATCAACAATTCTCGTTGACCAGGATCCATGGAGAGCACCAGAACATGTAGATAAGCTGTTAAAGTTGCTTCCAGACAAAGCGCTCAACCAGGAATTGAAGAAAAAGTGGGAAACGACATCAGATCAGTCTAGTGCCAGCAAATGGGCAGATATCGACAGCTTGGCGCAACAGGGCGTCTCGAAGGTGTGTGATGCCATACGTCTATCTTCAATTTTGCTAACAAAGTCCAGTCCCTCGACGCCAAAGAACTGAAAGAAGCTAAGCAAGACGTTGTCTTGGAGTACCTGTACCCTCGACTTGACGCCGAGGTCTCCAAGCATCTAAATCATTTACTGAAGTCGCCATTCTGTATTCATCCCGGTACTGGCCGCGTTTGTGTGCCTATCAATTCTGCGCGCCCCGAGACGTTTGATCCCATGGACGTTCCCACTGTCTCACAGCTGATCGATGAAATCGACGAATACGATGCTACACATAGAACAAGTGAATCTTCAGAAAAGCTGGCTGGTAAGATTGACTTGCCTTCTCGTGTAATACCAATATTAATGTACTGCAGATTACGAGAAGACTTCACTGAAACCATACGTGGAGTACTTCCATCGCTTTGTATCAGACCTCATGAAAGAGGAAATGAAAGAAAAACGGCAATTGGATCAGGAAAATGGAGAATCCTTAGAATTTTAATCATTCAAATGAGGAAATAGAAGTTCTTATGATTACATTGTTGTACACTATACAGGACAAGTGACTATCCAGCACAGACTTTTAACATCATCGATATCACTCATCTACTACCACCATGGAAGTCTCGCCATCCTTTTGCTCATCTTGTCCTTCATTTTCAAGATCTTCCTTTTGCACATCACCTTCTCGCTTCCGCTTCAGTCGGGCGCTTTCGAATCCTTCCTGTTTCCGCGGTGGTATCACGAGCTCAAAAGCTCTCTTCCAGTCACGCAACTCGATCCATTTCAGCATGATTTCAACGACGTGGTTCGTCGTCAGGACTTTCCTTCCCGAAATGTTAATGAATTCTGAAATTGGAAGTTTGGCGGTTTTAATCTTTTGACTGTTCGCTTTGTTGAGACACAGACTCTACGAATAAATTAGCCCGGTAACTTAACACATCAGCAATTAAATATAATAACACCTTATATCTCCCTTTGTCGACAATACCACCAACAATATAAGTCTTGTTATCATCCAGTTCAGTAAGAGTCTCATCCGAGTCCGACGATAGGTAAATAATCCTATTCCGTTCCTCGTCCGACTCCGGTACTTCGTATTCAGTCGGCGAAAATGATATTCCTTTCCAATATTTATATTGCTGCTTCAAAGCTAATTCGAATCGGTCCAGCAGCCTGCCGTTGAGAGAGCTGACTTGCAAGTTGACCGGGACGACAGCGCGCCGGTTTTCGGAGTAACATCGTGTGATCTGTGAAGACAGCGATATACTCTCCTATTGGTAACCTTGTTAACGTCTGAATTTTGCGCGATTTGGCCAGTTGGAGTACCTTTTCAGTCATCAAATCGTCGAATCCACAATCAATCAAAATCGTAATAGGCGCCGGCTGCAACATATCATTCTTCCTTCTCATTACTGTGTCCCTGGATCCTAGTCCCCCAATGCCAACCTCCGCTTTCTCAATTCCATCATCTTTGCCGTTCTGCAGCTGCTTCTCCTGCTCAACCTTCTTCTGCTTCTTCTTTTGCTTTTTGTACTTATTCCTTGCGTCTTTTTGTTCCAGCCATTTCTGCTTCTTTTGTTCGCGCTTCCAGGCATTGCGGGACATGCCTTCAGGTAATGGAGCCCGCTTGGGGGTATCGGCGGACGACGCTTGTGCAGAAGGTATTCCGACAGCTATTGAACCTGGCCGGTCCACTTCTTCGTCTGCCATGACGGTGCTAACAGCTCCAGCCCGGTTATTGTAGGAAACATTCATCAAAGCGAGGCTTTGCCCTCGGCTGGCAGTGCAAAATAAGATTTATCTAAATTTAAAAGCCGCACGTAATTTTTACTCGTGACAGTCTGGGTGATGATTCTGTCAAAAGGACCGCAGTCACTAGTTAGCATGCCACGTGATTTGCAGTTGCCCTTTCGTGATTGGCTATTCCTTAGCTTACCCGGCGGCAACCGGGGCAAGATGATCGACTTTCATTCAGATCTATACAGCAATAAAGATTGCCAGGCGTCTAGCAACTGCGAGGTTGATTAACTACGGATTACTTTATATATAGAATATGTCTACTTCACAGGATCTCCCGCCAAAGGGCGGATATGATGCCATTCAGTGGAGGGTACGTTCAATATGTTTATCTCGACATTGCGGGAGGATGTCGCCATAGAGATTATGAAGGAGACTAATATGAGTGGGGATGATAGCGTAATCTTCCGTCGCGGGGTTTTCGGCCTTCGATTTATCTGGGTATTATGGGCGCAGTGAGCTTATTTGGGTTCTGGAGACTGTCAATCGCTATGCGCGTCGCCAGGTACGTTCTCCTTCATTAGATCGCTCCCAATTCTACGCCGCTTGTACGCCGAATGACAAAATATCACTGGGAGTCATCTTTGCATTGTGGTACTAATTGGTGTATCGGAAAGGGAAGAAAAGCGGGAAAAGACATGGGCAAGAATACATCTTCTCCCACTCTTGCAAGCAGAAGCGGACCGTGATACTGTCCGACGACACTACGCTACTATGGAGAGAGAAAAGGCAATTATGAAAGACCGTCCTGACTGGGCCGATGGGAAGCCTGTGTACCATGACGGAAGGTTCGTTGTCAACTTGATTTGTGCGCGTGCAGAGGCGAAACGAGAATTTTGGTGCTAATTGGAATTAGATTGCATGCACCTACCTTTGTTATCCTCGAGGACGCTAAAAGTGCTCGTTAAATAACAAAGTCGATATTTAAAAATAATAATCCTTCAAAATTTAGACTGCGACGCATTGACCATGAATCATCAATTACATCCACACACATGAAAGGAACAGACGGCTCACACGGTTAGACGGAATGAGCATATGCTTTAGATAGCAGCGCCTCACTAGTTTGCAATGTACGTTACATGTATCAATTAATTCAACATGTTATTGCGTGCTTCGATTCGGTTTGGCTACGCGAGCGAAATACAACGTAAACTGCCAACGGTTCCAACACATATACTCCTGGTGATTGCCGACCTAACACCATCCGTACGCACACATAATTCCAAACCTAAGCTCCCATAGCAATAAAAAAATTCACGATAGAATACCAATTTAACTCTATGAACAGACCGCACAGAAATCACTATAAGGATTACTTTCTTTCTTCATTCTCTGACCCCCTCTAATCCCAGTAATTTGGATTGTCTGCTTGCCACCATCATGCCACCATCGGAGAATCTGGTTAGGCCTGTCGAGCTCCCAGCGGCCCGACGAGACTTCAACTTGGAGGTCTCCGTTGGGATAGTGGAAATCAGGAACATGAATCTCTGAGGGTACGAGCTTGGAGGCGACTTCCTCCTCCGCATAGATTTCCATAGTGAACACGGCATTATTAATATCAAATCCGTATTCCTGAGGAACACCAACTGTAACTAGCGGGAACGGACGACAAAATGCCTCGGTAGCCCGGGAACCTATTGTGTCCGTGATCTGCGATTCGTCTGAGAGAGAATACTGCTTGGCCCCGATTAAACTGGAGTCGGAAGGCATGAGCGAATACGAGTATGGTGAGCCATTCATTCTGTGCTTCACGTCAGACGGACTCCATAAACTGAGATCTTCGCCGTTCCAATTGTCGCCCCACTTGTGGGAGTTACAGGACGCATAGACCCAGTAGGTATGATGCAATTTCGCGCCTTCCAACGCAAATATATTAGCGTCCAGTGCTCGAATTTGGGCCGAATAATCACCGTCCACAAAAGCTTTCTTATCATTCATGTCGTACGGAATACCGATTTCGCTCATCAGGCAAGGGACACCAACACCAAAGCTTTCAAGTCCTTCGACTTTCAAAGTCTTCAACTGGTCGCGAAGACAGTTTCTGATAGAGGTCTCACCAAATCTGAGCGCAAACACTGGGCTCCAGTATTTGCCTCTCAGCACACCGACGACGTCAACATTCCAGAATCGACTCCAGTGCTTTCGGATTAGTGTTAGCCCGTCATAGAAATGAGGAGTGAACACCATGCGAGGTCGCAATGCACCAAGCTCCACAAAGTTAGGCGGCACTGCTAGAACTGGAGTTTGGCAAAACAGCATTGTCTCTGGACGGACCGATCGAATGGCGTCGGCAAACATATTCCAATGGTCAATGAAGTACGTATCGGCCCACGATTCGCCATCAAGCCGCGTGCCATCTGGACTGTCCAGAAAATAATCCGGACGTAAAATACTATCCGTTTCTGGATCCCACACGCCGTGTTGCGCCCAGACACACTCACCAAGCTTCCATTCTGGACTGCGCTTCCATCCGTATCGTGAATCGTCATAATCCTCAGGGAGCCATGCAGAGTATCCGTCGGGGTTGACGACCTGTGTGCCAACCTTGTAAGCTCCAAGCAGTCCGAAATCATAAACGGCAATATCAAGTGTTCGACCGCTGCCCAATAGGATGGCTTGGAATGGCGTAGGAGAGGTGTACGACTGAAGTTTCTGATATTCGGGATAAACGGTGAGATTTCTGTTTCCGAGAAAACCACGGAAAGGCTCGTTAATTGACTCCCATCCAAGTATGAAGTCTTCGCCCAAATCGCCATCTTCATACACCTGCTGTGCAAAGTGCTTAATAGCGTTAATGAAATGACTCTGCAAATAGTCCTGAATATTTTGCCCGTCAATTACACATTTCGGGGCAAAATCCTTTCCTGCCCAAAACAATGTAAAAATAGTAAGGCAAGCAAGTCTGTCATAATTAGTGGCCCATGTCATGCGTGGAAAGGAGGCAGGATCTGGCCAAGTATTTTGGACTACAGCAGCTTCGGTTTCTGCAAACGCTCTTGGATTCAATCCTGTCGCATACAAGGTCCACATAGGCGCACCGGTTCCTCCGGAAAATCGACTCCACTAAGTCGAGTTAGCGAGGCAATCAACCTGCATACAGCCACAACATACCACATCCTGATGGGGATCCATGAACACGTAGAATCCGCAGGCCCTTATTTTTCTCAAAAATGCAATTGTGCTCTGGATAAACTCGTGATCATATTTTCCACTACGCAATAAAAATCCGAGTTAATATAGATTCTAACCTCGAGAAGTCTCATGACACAACTTACGGCCCCGCGTGCTCAAGCGCCTCCCAAGTATAGACATAGCGAATGACGTTAAATCCCCAACTCTTTATTCTCGCAAGATGTACATCAGCCTCGTCTAAAGGAAATGGACGCCCAACAAACGACACATTATCACCATCAAAAAAGTGGTCCGACACATGCGATGGCGTAGGTGGATTAGCCGGCAACTTGGAGTCGGCGGCAAGATTGATACCGCGGAGAGTAATTACTCGCTGTTCGCTATCACGGAAGTTTCCAAACGAGTCGATCTCCACTTTATAGGCCATGTTTTCCCTTCAGTGCTCTCGCTGTATCGGCACGAGGGTACACTGGAAGGAGTTGAAATGGGTCGCTGCTGAGTGGGGGCAGTGACAGTTGGTTAGGGCTGGCCAGGAATAATATGAGCATGATAGTAAATCTCCTCGATTCGGGGCGGCTCGTGCGCCGCCAACTGATTAATCCGAATACGAGATTACCGAATCTCCTGTTGTTGAGCCGCGGCCTTGGGATGGGTGAACAGCCACATGTGGCTGGTGACCACATATGTCCTCAAATTGAAATGTAGATGAGTTCTCGAGACGATCCATTCGGCTGCGCATTCTAATCTATTGAGGTACTCTAGATGTAATGTCCACAATTAAGAAGCATCTTTCCACAGCGAAAACTGCGATAGACAAGAAGGATTTTGAGAGCGGGCGGGAGCACTGTCTTGCTGCACTGGAACAGGACCCCAGGTCATTTAATGCGTATGAAGACGCTGTTCTCGGCAGGCTTGATAACTATCTAACGTCTATTGAGGTTGATCCTTTTGGGTTTTTGCGAAACAGCTTTGTCGTCTCTTAATGCAGCCGAGACAGCCTATCTGGAAGCCACTGCCATCAAGCCGGAATCATCGTTCGGATGGCAAGGCCTTCTGAATGTTTATGAGAAGGGCGAGCGAGTTCACGAATATCTGAACGTTGCTAAAAAATTAATTGCTATATATAGAGATGAGTGAGTAGACGTTTCGTCCTGATTTTCTGAGACTGGAACTGGTGCTAATGATTTCAGAGATGACATTGCCAGATGTGCGTCAGTGGCCAACAAAATGCAAACTTTGGTATCAGAGAAGGGATCTCGGCTAGATGTACGTGCAAATCCCATACTTACTTATGTAAGCGTGGATCAGTCTAATTTATGTTTTTTGCATAGAAAATTGAAATGCTGAAATTTCTGCTGCCGGACAGCACTGTCTTCTCATTCTTAGAAGGCCGAATTCCACACCCAGCTGAGACATTGCAGAAACTTACCGAGCTTATAGAGAGTCAAGAAAAAGAGGCTATTAATAGCGCAATAAACAAGAACCGCAATAAGATAGGCGTCAACCTTGCTGAGGTCACGAGCAAGATCAAGCTAAAAGTTTATGACTCTTCGGAGGTGCGTTTAAAGATGACGGTATAGAGTATGAAGTTTGCAGTTCGGTACTAATCCTAATTTCAGCGGGAGTATTACTATAGACAACTACTCAATTGGTCGGACGATGAGAACCAGCGTCGCGAAATCGAAGGCAAACTATTAGAGTTTCTTTACTACAAGCTATTGTCCGTTCCCATTGGTTCCAAGGATTTAGTTCGTGGAAAGATTTTTGAGCTGGCGACTGGAATGCTTGTTGTCAAGTCGCATGCGGAGCAAGCTTGGATTATCGCGCTAGAGTGGCAGGACTTGAGTGATCTAAGCCAACTAGACCTCAACCGGTTAAGAGACTATATCATTCTATTTCCAGACAGTGGTCTATCAAAAGTAATACAGTCATTTTTGAAGTCGGAGATATCCCCATTTCAGGTGTCAAATCCAAAGGATGAGGATGCCGAAGACTTTATTGAGAGCGCCAAGTGGGACGAGACTGAGATTTTGGGAAATTTTATAGTATGAGACTGCAAACTTCTAATCATCTTGCCGGGCAGGCCAAACGCTGACTGTTTCAATAGGATGGATATGAAATGAAACCAGATTCAGTACTGGCAAATAGGATACTTGGTCAATATTACATTCATCTGGGAGAGTACGAGAATGCAGCAGAGTTAGCCCTTACTGGTCTAAAGCTGCTGGATAGAGTCTATAGGAATACAGGGCTTGATCTGCAGCTGTATGTGAACGCGCAGATGATTTAGAAGCTGAAACCGTCTAATTGGTTTATAGATACAAGGACGCGATTTCGATCACTTTAGGCACGGCATACATTTACTATCAAGCTCCACGACATTTTGATGAGGCATTAGAAATATTTAGTGACATTCTAATCCACAGTCCTGGGAATAATCAGGCTCTGATCGGCAAAGCGCTGATTTACCAAGAACGGGGTAACGTGAAAGACTCGTTGACCCTACTTACGACAATTGTTCGAGAAGATCCTGAAAATATTCAGGCAATACTGGAAGCATCGTGGTGCCGCATCCTAATAGGTGATCACATTGAGGGGCGAGATGGACTCCAAAAATGTCTGAAACTCATAACAAGGGATGACCCATCTTCTCAGAACCTTCGGGCCAAAATTTGGTGGAGGATAGGCAAAAGTTTATGGGAAGACCAAGGTAGAATATATTTCTGTTCCTCTCCTAAGTGAATTGCTAATTTGGGTTAGTGAGCCAACGAGGAGATCGGTCAGGCGCTTACAATGCCTTTATTACAAGTCTGAAATATAACCCAAATTATGCGGCTTCATACACAAGTCTCGGCATCTTTTACGCCGATATCGAGCAAGATGAAGAGAGAGCCGGCAAATGTTTCCACAAAGCTTTCGAACTTAATGCCACTGAGGGTGAGGCCGCTCGGAGGTTGGCCGAGACATTTGCAGATAGTCAAGAATGGGATCTGGTTGAAGTAATTGCAGCACGTTTTGCGGATGCCGAGAAAAGACGCAATATCCCTGGGAAAGAAGCATCATGGCCTTATAGAGTGCTAGGCGTTGCATATCTGGTAGGTGTGAAATTGGATTGTAGCCTTTACTATCTAACTAAAGTTGTCTGCAGCAATCACACAATCTTGTCAAAGCCATTCAGTCTTTCCAGTCGGCTCTGAGAGTCAATGACCAGGATTCCAATTCTTGGACTGGGCTGGGAGAAGCCTATGTCGAGTCTGGACGATACGTTGCGGCGTCGAAGGCATTTGCGAGAGCATGTAATATAGACACCGACAACTGGTACTCCAAATTCCTGCTCGGCATGGTGCATCGCCAAATTCTGAACTATGACGTGGCGAAGGAGACCTTTCGATTAGTCCTGCGAGACCGTCCAGCCGAGGTGGTCGTGCTGGAACATTTGTGTGAGACGCTAGTGGCAGCTTCTCGCGATAACGTCAATAGGAGTTACTATGGACAAGCTATTGACGATGCAATTGAGGCACTCGATTTATCTGCAAAGCTTGCGAAAATCCATGTTAATTCATTTAACATGTGGAAAAATGTTGGCGATGCTATACAAGTTTTCTTGAAGATTAAATCACAACTCAGGCGGTTACCAGTCAAGGTTCTCATAGAGTTGTTCGCCGCCGATATTGTCAAGACAGATGCTAGTGTCTTGGACGCAGTTAACGAACTGGACGGTGTATCCCTGAATGCCATACAATTTCTGGATACGACAGATGCATATTTGATGGCGCCCTTTTTCCATATCCTAGCCTATAAGTTCTCGTTGCTATCAACTTATAAAAATGGGCGAAGCCGCGCAGCGGGCTGGTTTAACATTGCATGCGCCGAGCAAAGAGTTTATCTTCATATGGAACGGAACATACGGTATCGCGATGCGGCGATTATCTGTTTCAAGCACGCCATTAAGTTGGAGCCAAAGAATCACGAGTTTTGGAACGCATACGGAATATCCACAGCTGATCATGTTCCTCTTGTGTCCCAACACGCGTTCATTCGATCTCTTGTTATCAATCATCGACAGGCTTCCACGTGGGCAAATCTCGGTGTTTTGTACTTAACTCACGGTGACTTGGAACTCGCAAATTTATCGTTCAATCGAGCACAGTCGTCGGATCCCGATTTGGTCGCATCTTGGATCGGTCAAGGCATGGTTGCGGCGGCTGTTGGAGAGGAGGATGAAGCCCGAGAGTTATTTGAACACTCGTTTGCTATTGCCAATGGCAGCAGTGTAGGTTTTTTTTTTGACTCTTAACTTATTGCTTTATCTAACGTCCTGGATATGGGTAGAAACTTGCCAAGCTACTATACGCAGCGAGTGCATTTGCGCTTCTTTCTTTGCGATCTGAGTCGGTGCTCACCCCTGCGTATGCTGAGATTCCAATTTTTGCGCTAGAGAAAGTCTTGCAACTTGAACCTGAATGCGTATCGGCCATGCAGTATGAAGGATTGATGTTGGAACGGCAAGGAAGCTATGAAATTGCGATTGAAAGATTAAACAAGGCATCGGACATATTGGAAGAGCAATACGAAGATCTGGAGTCATTTGAACTACTAAAGGAATTCGTGTCTGTTAAGGCACAAATAGCAAGGCTCTATCTCGCTCAGAAGAATTTCAACGCATCGCTCGAAGCCTCGCTTACTGTTATCGACCTCTCTGAAGACGAGGACAGGTTACGCGTCGCTCGTCTTTCTGCTCTGATTACTGCAGGCTTATCCTACTACATTCTGCAAGACTTCACGAACGCGCTGAAGATGTTTAGAATGGCGAGTGCGGATTCAGAACGAGACCCAGATATTACGGTGTTGCTGTCGCAAGTTCTATATGCACTTGGTGGCGCTAATCGAGAGACGTCGCAAGATGAGTTGTTCCGCACTATTGAAGAGCATCCGCAACATCTGAAATCTATCCTGCTCCTCGGTACTATTGGGCTTGTTGAGGGGAATGATGAAGTTGCGGACGCCATTGAGGCCGAGATTAATGATTTCGACGTAGACCAACGGATCAACGGTATCGGCAACCGATCAATCGAGCTCCTGTTGTCTGGGCTGGAAGGCCGCAGATATGGGGAGCCGTCAATTCGTCCTTGGCTACAGTCATCCATGCTCAAGCCCTCCGACTACAAAATATGGAAGCACCTGGATAAGAAAACTGCACTTGAAACGGCTCTGTTAGATTCTTCAATACCTGCTAAGGATCTGAGCGATCAGTTTGCATCTATTGGAAAATTCAGCGATGCTCTTAAGGCAATATTTATGTCTCCAGGCAATAAGAATGCGTGGACCAGTCTCCAGATGCGTGGTGCCGGTGAGAAATTGGAAAACGACTTTAAGTTGTTGGAGATCTAGATGAGGGCGTAAGTTGTTCCATGAATTCTTGTACATAATTCTTGTAATTAAATTATCCGCATGTATATAGCGATGAGGCTCAGGCTCAAGATATTCTCAATAGTTTGATTACATTAAGGCACGCAGAGATTTGACTTGCGGACTCTGTCTCCCCCGCACATGTTAATATGACTTGGCTTTGCTGGAATCTGGAGACAATTCAAGGAAATCGGCCAGTCTTCGACAGTAGAAACCTACAACTGCCCAGGATAACTAGCTGTTCTATTCTATGCCATGTAGAAGTATGGCCATGCCAATAATCCCTTGGACATGGCCATAAGCTGCACGCGTCGGGCAGCGAGGAAAGTATTATGGCAAACACAGAATGAAAACGTGTTCCCAAACCACCCTCACCCCCCTGCATAGATTTATTTACTTAATTCGCTCCGGTGTTGAACGAAGCCCGTCCGTTGGAGTCAAAATGTGTCAAGGCTGGCGTATGACTTTTGTGTTGGCTTGCGCGGTCCATATCCGTGGTTGCGGCTTGTATGAGGTTCGAAAAAATGCCACTGATAAACAAACACACATCTACTCACCTTGTGAATGCTATGCAAAGAAGAGCTGGTCAAATTATTGGCTTGCAATCCGTATATCCCTATTATCTGGCAAAATTAAAATTTAAATAGTTATTAAGATCGTGTTTTTACATTTAACTTAAGCTATTGATGTACCCTAAATACCTACCTACTGCAGATGGAAATCTTTCCTTGCAGTTATAAACTCTCTTAATGTAACCTCAATTTCTCGTGGAGGTATAGCTCGAGCCTATTTTGCGCAACTACTCTCATGTGAGCCATCACCGAGTTGACAAAGGTAGGACTGTCAAAAGGGAGACTATTATCCTCGATGTTGGCAGTTCGCCACTCATCGTGAGGATAGAAATCTTTTATTTTCAGATTAAGTGTGACAGGGAGGTATTCATGGACGAGTTCGAATCCATCCAGGTCCTGAAATAGCCTGTATGTGAGCAGAGTAATCTCCACAAAATCAATCGGATCGTATACTCACAAACCTATCGTACGAATCTGGTCTCCAGACTTCAATGAAAGCTTCACTCAGCTCACCAACCCACTTGTGATGCCTGTACTCAAGTGGATCATAATATCCTAGTGCGATGTTCGTTTCGACAATTTTCAGTAAGACTTTGTCCCATAGCTATCTTCTCTGCTCCCACTCCTGCGAGATTAGTACAGCGCGTATCAGGATTTCTGAACCTTGGCGATTCTGTAAAGCACACCAATATGACCACATTAACGCCCTTGCCATTGATCCACATATCCTTGTCATCAAAAAGCTTGCCGTATGTCTCACTTGTCCCTACTTCAATGGCAACCATCACTTCACTAGCGCCAAACTAAGAATCCTCCATCGGGCTCTTTCCTGCTCCTCGTATATTCACCAAGATCGAAAGACTGAGTGGTTCCACACTGGAGAATGCTATGCAGTGTATGCGGACTGCGCGTAAAGATGTATTCATCCTCTTAGGCAAAGATTTTGGAGTCGATTCAGCGCGCTGCTCCTTCATGGATGCTACCGGGGCAAGTCACCACAGTCACTATTTCAGTGAAGCTACTGTACGCCAAAGAGGGCTACCTATAATATCGGATACTGTTAGTTATTATCTGATAACATTGATAGCCGCCTGTACCTCTGATCCTCGGAAATGCCTTCTGCTGATTTAAATTCGGAAAGGGCCTGGTCCAATTGCAAAAACTTGTCATACGGCAGTTGAACATCTAATCGCTGCTCTAGTGTAGTTTCTTTCAGAAGCGTGAATGCCTTGTTGTAAATAGAAAGATCCTCCGAGTATGTAACTGACATCGTCTCCGAGATCTCAGCCAACACCGGGGATCCAGTCTCATTGTCCAATTTAACTCATTTGCTGGGCTGTACTGCCTGGTCACTGACCGGATGACTGCCGGGGACGGTGTTATCACCAATGCCGCCTGTTGCCTCATTCACCACCTTGCTCTTGACGGTAGGTCCCGTGGCACTTCCTACGAGTTGTGTCGCATCCTTTGGCGGGATTCGGCAGTCGGGATCGGCGCCACGCTTCGTGAGGCTCAGCGGCCGATTGGGGATCTTTCTGTTACGCAAGGTGGCATCGGCGTTGTCAAAACGTTGGGTCTCGTGGAGTCGAATACTTGGGCTCGATGATCTTCCAAATCTCCAGCATCCGTTCACCACCCGCCTCTGATGACCACCGAATGCGACCAATGTTGTGCGATATGCCTCTTCCCAATTGACTCCTCTAAGCTCGTGCTCACGTCGCCATGTAACCACAAGTGGGACTTATCATGCATATCTCAGTGGCTGGAAGTTAGTCCGGACAGGTCATGCCCACTATGCAAGACGACTGTCAAGAATATCGTGTTTGAATGCGCGGGATTGGGTGAACGCGCTAGCATCCCGACAAGAGTATTTGAGGACGCGCTGCCGCCTAACAAAGTTGTTGGACCTGACAACCGGGACCGGTCAAGTCGAGTACAGGCACTAATCGCTCGCGACAATCACATCGACAAGTCGTACCGGCTTGCCCTTGAGAGGCGTAAATACGTCTACAGAAACCGTCTACGTGCATGCTATATCGGCCATAACAAGTATACTCGATTCAAAGATTTTGGCGCCGGACGACAATTTACGACCGAGATGCGGATGCGAGCGCGGTCGTTTATTCGGCGCGAACTTTCAATCTTCCCTGTGCTCTTGAGCAGCGATCCCTATAGTTTCAATAGCGACTCCAGTAATGGTAGTGACCACCCACAGACGGAACCCGTATTGGCTACATCTAGAGAGATCGAGTTCTTGACTGTGTACATCTCGTCAATGCTGCAGCTGATCGACGTGCAGACAGCAAAAGGCGCACGAACGGCGTTGAATATCCTATCCGATTATTTGGGCAGCACTAATGCCAGTATCTTCTTGCATGAGCTCCACTCCTTTCTACAGAGTCCGTATAAGTCCGTGGCTGAGTATGATAAGATAGTACAATACAAGGTCGTGGATTCTTGTCGAAAAGGAAAACGAGAGGGTGAATACGGGAGTCCCTTAGCGGGGGTCAATGAAGAAGATATTCAGCGCAATCTGCGGGACCTTGGAACAGATATTCTGGTTCAGGTACCTAGAGCGTATATTATCAGGCGGCAGAGATATAGACAACAAATGTAATTTGTTAGTTTGCATTGGATGGAATAGTGACATCGCATATCTTGGCGTTCTGGGGAAAATGAAAGCATTAATATTGTGATATCAATATTATACAACAAATCCTATCATACATGGCATGTATACAATATTTCACAAATTTTAGTTATTCTAGAGGTAAGCACAATCCAGTCACCGACCGATGACTTCGTCCAACTCTCTGTTTTCAATTGTAATGCTCTTAGTCATATGATTAACCTTGTAAATACCCACCAACTGCTTCGCCAATTCAAACATATTATTGCGCAGCGAAATGACCACAAACTGCGCATTCTTCGTTCGCTCCTTAATATAGTTTGCAACAATCGAGACATTCCTAAAGTCCAATGCGGCGTCAATTTCGTCCATAACGTATAGCGGCGTCGGCTTGAAATGATGTAAAGCAAAGACGAGCGCCAACGAACTCAATGTCTTTTCGCCCCCGGACAGATTGGAAATGTTCTTCCAGCTCTTCTTTGGTGGCATCACACTGAATAGAATTCCTTCTGAAAACGGATCCAGGCTGTCGACGAGTTCAAGTTCTGCGTTACCACCCATAGTGATCATCTGGTACATTTCTTTAAGCTTGATCGAGATTTGACTGAAGCCGTTCATAAATTCTTCCAGGCGACGATTACGCAAATCTTCATAACGGTGCTTGACTGCGTCTCTTTGGGATACTGTATCCTTGAGATCGGCATTTCTTGTCTCGAATTCCTTTTCACGTCGACGATACTCGTCCAAGACCGTCAAGTCAACTGTAGCCTTGTCGGATTTTTCTATCCCACTGTCAGACCGGTGCATTCTATGTTCAAATCCAGGCATACCTTCTAAGAGCGCTATCTCTGCCTTAAGTATATCCTTGTCCATGTCGCTAAGCTCGTCCTCGCTATACACCGGTAAGCCAAGCGGTTGCTCATCACTGGGAATCATTAGCACGGCCAATAGAATAACAGCTGCAGAAATCATACCCAACATCGTGCAGTGACAGCGCCGACAGTTTCTCTGACCAATGTTTCAACCGCTTTTTGTTCTCGCGCATGTCCTTCTCATGCGACTCAATCTTATTCCGAATGTCTATTTCCGATTTCCTGAATGCATTAATCTCCTTCATCATCTCGTCCAAATCTTCCTTCATCTCCTTCAATTTTTCCTGTCGTTCCTCCACGACAAATGCCGCTCGGTTAGACGCATGTTCGAGCTCATGAGCAGCATTTTCCACGTTCGCTAATTCCTGCTGCACAGACTGCAACTCAACCTCAACTTCTGCCAGTTCTTTTTCTGCCGACGTCACGGACTTGCTTTCCTTGGCAGACTCTTTCTCAGCCTTTGCTTTTGCCATCTCCGTGTTCGAGATCCGGTCGTTGCGGATCTCGATTTGCTGCAGAATGCCATCTACTTTAGACTTTTGCACTCTCAGTTTGACACCGCCAATTTCCATAATCTTCTCTTCAAGGTCCTTGACCTCGTTCTCAATAGTCGAACTCTTCTCACGAAGCTGTACGATCTCGTTCTCAAGCCCAGCCAGCTTCTTCTCAAGCGTCTTCGCCACCTTATCGTCGGCAGTATTAGACGCGAGTTCCGCTTTCAGATCATTCAACATCTTCTTCGCGTCAATCAAATGAGTTCCGAGTGCCTGTATCTCTAATTCTGTCTTTGAAATCGAGAGCTCTGCTTTTGGTTTCCGTTTCTTCAAGTCCTTTAAAGCGTCTTCCATCTCATTAACCATGGCCTGCTCTTTTGCAAATTCCTGTTCGCTCTGGACATAATCAGCCTCGACCTGCTGTAGTACATTTTCCGAAATCTCTTGAACGAGTTTGTTCCTCATTAACCCTTTCGACAATTTGGACCCACCGCCGCTCATGGTACCCGACGTATCTATCAGTTTACCATCGAGCGTAACGACGCGCCATCGTTTCTTGCCAAACGCAATGCGGTTCGCCTGTGCCATATCATTTGCGACCAAAGTATCATGCAGGACACTATAAAATGCCTGCGCGAATTTTGGGTCCTTAGGCTTAACTAGATCGAACAATCTCGGTGCATTCTCGGGAGTCTGGATACCTGACAGGTCGCGTTGAGGTAACTTGTCCAAGAGTATAAACATTGCTCGGCCAATGTCGTTTTTGCGGAGATATTCAATGCATGCTTGTCCAGTCTCGACACTGTCAACGACAAGGTTATTCAGAGCAGGGCAAGCCGTGGAGATGGCAACGTCGAACCGTTCATCGATCGTTCCGAGATTGCCCAGGCGTCCGTAGAATCCGCTGATACGGCCGGAATCGTTCAATCGCATAAGACAGTTAAGGACCTTGCCCTGGCTCTGCGAGGCTGCGAACTGTTGCCTGGCGTCTTCGGCTTGCTGTCTGACGATTGACACTCGTTCTCTGGTGCTGTCTAGCGCTGAAGCCGCTGCTGCCCACTCAACCTCGCCATGCCGGATCTGATCTTCAACATGGGCCAATTCTGCTTTCAGGTCCTCAAGTGCATTCTCTTTTGCCTGTCCATGGGAAGTCACAGTCTTGATTTTCTCTTCCTGAGCTGCAATAGCCTGCTTGTCAGCCACCCGTTTGTCGGACAAAATTCTCAGCTCACTCTTTGTGACATCGAGCTCCGAAACTTTCGTGTTGATCTTCTGATTCCACGGCTCAAGAAGCTTTTTCTTCTTCTCAATCTCGTCCGAGATACCGCGCGTCTTGCCCTCCAAACTTGTCTTAATTTCTTCAAATGTTGCTTGTTCGCCTTGTAAATTTATTTTCAACTCGGCAATCTCACCGGTCAACTTCTCCATCTCCTCATCATAATTCGTCATCCATCCAGAAGAGCTGCTAATCGAAAGCTTGGAGCTCGCAATTACCTTTGTAAGCTTTTCTATTTTCGCAATAATATGTTTCTTCTTTTCAGTCAATTGGACGGCGTCGCGCTCATGTTTGGCTAATGTCTTCGCCGCGGCTTTGGCCTGGCTTTGGAGATTTTCGAGGTCTTTAGCGGCTTCTTTGTATTGATTATTGAGAGTCTCTATTTCGTCTTCGTTTCCTTTATTATTCTCGAGTTCCTGCCCAAGCTGTGTTGTAAGGCTGGCCTATCCTGCAATCAGTACTGCCGAACCACATAAGATTTAGCTGAACACGTACGAGAAGCTCCTCAGTGACTTGGATATTTTCGAGACAGTTCGCTACGTAAAGCTGGTATAGCGCCGATCTTTTCATCGTCAGCTCGTTTTCATCGCGGATGTACTTCAATGCCGCTTTGCGAGCGTCCTAACCCACTTAGTCACTAAGGCAATTTGTAATGCGAACGAATCAGATACATACTTCCAAGCTAGATTTCTCCTTCTGCACAATGTCCAAGCGCCCGATCTTCTCATGACAGATCTCGTTTAGGGCCTCGACCTCCTTTGCAGACTCCTCGATTGGCTTTTTATACTTCGATGTCCCGATAATGTCCTCTAAGTACTCTAACAATCCGTCATCGTTCTCGTTCTGGGCCTTGGGCTTCATTTGGGCAATGCTCTCGACCTCACCCTGCAGGATCAAGAAACGCTTGTGATCGAGATCGATGCCGCGTTCGCGGAGAAGGGAGGTGACTTCGCTGTAGTTGCTGTCGCGATCGTTAATGCTGTATTTGGACGTATTATTTTTGTACGCGCGGCGACACACCACGAGCTTCGAGTCCGGGACAGCCGTCGCCGTGCCGTTTTCCTAGTCAGTCATAAGCTATCGATCACACTTCCCAGCGGAGCAGTCGGAACACATACATTATCGATGACATCCTGAAAGTGAACTTCAACGCTACAGAATGTTAAGTCAGGATGCTGGGCAGAATTGTGGATCAGAGCCGAAATCTTAGCCTGTCGCATTTTGCTCGCGCGGAACCCAAACACGAACAAAAGCGAATCGATAACGTTCGACTTTCCCGACCCATTAGGTCCCACGACGGCCGAAAATGACTATAAACACCGTCAGCCCCTCGCCTGCCACCAGCCCAGAGCTGACAAAACACGTACGCTGTGGAAGGGCCCGATTTCCTGACGCCCAGCGTACGACTTGAAATTATTCAGCACCAAGTGCGTAATCACGAGCCGTCGCTTAGGCTCTTGCGGCGCCGGCGAATTCTCCTTCATAATTGTCTCAACCACAGGTCTATTGTCATCATCAATCACAACTGGCTTGCTTGCAGGTTTATTCTCCACCGGGTTCAGCCCGACGACAGCAACATTCTGCCGAGCCAATGACACCTCGCCCAACGGTGACGGCTTTGACAAAATAGCAGAGGCAGCAGGCGGCTTCGGCGTCACCTGAGTTAGAGCCGGGGTGCTTTCCCTGTCTGGAGACGTCGGCGTCGACTGCTGCAATGTTAATCGCCGCAACGAATTGCGAACGCTGGTCTGCGGTGACAACAACACGTTCTCGCCCGCAGCTTGCATGATCGGCACGTTCTCGCGGTTTGCCGGCGATGAAGCCAACCTCGGCGTCGTCGTCCCGCTAATCAACGATTTATTAGCTTGATTGTATCTGGCCACGCTCTCAAGCTCGTCGTCGTCGTCGTCATCGTCGTCGCCGCTGTCGTCAACTAGCTGCTTCCTCCGACGAGCCCCTGCTCCAGCAGCTGCTTTGGTCCGGGGCGGCGGGCGCGTAGAAGCAGTTGTCGTGGACGCTTCAGACGCGACCGAGGACCGCGATCTTGTTGTCCGCCGCGGTGCCATGGCGTTTATTTGATGTTGTCTATAAACAATGGAGTGTGGTTGCGTTAGGGGAGCAAGCAGCCAAAAGTGTGCCAGCGCGCGCGGCTCTAAAGAGTTTCGACAGACGCGGCGGTAAACACAGCTGGTTGCCGCAACAACAACCGTCCGTGCCACACATCAACAAACCCCGTCGGGTTAGGTTTTTTCCTCGACATGGATGGCCACATATGGACTACTTGCTGTATTATGGCGGATAAATTACAAGCTAACTATATATTACACTGCGAAACTTTTCTCAACTCCCAATATATCCCCGACTTGTTAAAAAATGCAGGCATGCCAATATACTCCGGGAAATAAATACTGCGGATCTATACAAAACACCACGCTTCAAAGTTCGCGGACCGGAGTAACAGGCCATAAAATTCTGCGGCAGCGCCGTGGTCAACAAACACGCCTTTGTCAGGCATCACTGCTTCGCGATACAGGTCGGCGGCAATGTTGTCCTCGTGCGCTGGCGCGGTCGAGGCACTGCTTGCTGACGTTATCGACGACGAGAGCGGTGACGGTGCTGGTGACGACGTGTCGCTTGCCGAGTCGGACTCCGCCGGCGAGGCGGTTCGTGCTGGTGATGCAGTGGCCAGTGAGGAGGTCAGGAGGGTCATATTTCCGAACAACGAGAGCGCGCCGCGATTGTCCGGCCCCACGCCGCCGTGGCCGGTGTGCAAGCTCGGGCTCGGGCTCCTGGTGTTGGTCTGGTTCAGGTAATACATAAACTCGGCATACGTAAACTGCCTGGGCGATATGCGCGCGACGTACAGGTACCGCTTGATCGGTGCCAAGATCTTCGCGGTCAAATTGGCAAAATAGAGCCGGATGTACTTGTCAATCTTGACGCAGCTAGCGTCGTCGGCTAGCATCTGTCTGAGCGTTTTAAGAAACTGCCTGTCCCTTGCTAAATACCGCGACCTCCTCGCCGACGAAGAACGTGACTTGGTCATACCGAACGTCCTGAACATTTTCTTTAGCGACCGCCGTTGCCAGTCCACGGTGGCGGTAACCGGATACAACAGATCGAGCGTCATTGGCTGCGGTGCGGCCGTGACCGGCATCAAGTCCAGCAAAATCGGAAGCAGACTGACATTGAGCGACGACGACCGTCTCGTCGCATGATGGGTCGAAATGTCAACCAAGCTTACCGCGCCCTCGCACTCGTTCACCATCTGGGCCAAAAACGGGTTCGTGAACCCGATGACGCCTGGCACCGGATTCGCCGAGATGATGTTCAACGACTCGATGTCGGAATACATCGTGATGTAGTCCCGGACAAGGCCCGTGTAAGGAATCGGCTTGATCAAGTCCACGACGTTGGACACCAATTTGCTGCACATGGACGGCGTGTTTGCGAGCACGGCCACCGACTGTCCAAGCATGACGAGCTCGTACATGGTGTAGAGCTCGGCGACGTCGACGAGCTCCTTGACAAGTGTGCCCCACGACCCGACTTTGCCAAACAGGTACACATCCGAGTCGTTGCCCACGAAGTCCGCCAACGGCAACAGCGGATCCGACGACACGAGCACTCTGATTTTGTCCCCCAAATACGCCAGGTCCAGACCCTTGCGCTTGCCGTTCCCGGCTGCGTTGAACTTCGTCATCACGGCTTCCGGATCTGGCCAGCACGCAATGTGGCCGGCGGCCGTCTGCAGCGTCGGCACCAACACCGGACCAAAGCAGTACTTGGCGGCTTTCCGCACGACCAGTTCGAACAGGGCGGGAAACTCAAACGGTGATATCAACGCTAGGCTTTTCTGCGAGTAATGTCGCACCCGGGACGTGTCCTTGCGTTGCTGGAACACGACATACCCGTACAGGTACCCTTCGTTCGGGAATGGTGACTGCGAAAGGATAGGCGAGAAAGCGGAGCTTGGCAACTGGAGGTTTGATGTCGGCTTGAACCGGAACGTATGAAACGTGAGAGCATTTTCCGAGTAGCTCTGTTCGGGGAAAGACGAGAAGCATCTAACGTCACATTAGCCGTCTCAACTTGCAAACTGCAACATTCCCTCTTACATTGTTTTCAAGTCCTGCTCAGAAAAATTGACGGGAGGATAAATACACTCAAATTCTATTCCATTTTAGCAACCGCGACCGTCACGACAAAAGCCAAGACGATACTCACCAGGCCCAATGTCGACGTTAAAATCCAGCGCACAAAAGCACACGATCCACTTCCATAAATCCCGAACTCGAAACGGCAGCGCGCCAAACACGTCGGGCTGGGCCGAGTACTGTCCCGCGACTGCCTCCGAAAACGACCGCACATGCACCGGCCTCGAATTCTTCGGCGACGCGGTTTTGCTCGGCGACGCTGTCGCACCGACCACGGCGGAGACGGGTGGCATGGTAACGGTATTATTACCTCGTGCTAAGCGGGTCGCCTTGTTGAGACCGTGCTATTATTTGTCTGAGAATAGTTCGTTCTAGTTGCTGCAGAGTCGATTCCGCGAATGCCATACTCAATTGCAAACAAATTCCAAAAAAGAAGATCCAAACTAAAGGCCCATCGTTGCTCAAACAATCCAAACACTGATCCCCCGCAGAGAAATAGAAGTGGGACCGCACGAAAGAGCGTAAACACTTGCTTCCAAGTTGAGACAAGCGAGAGTTCCGACGTCCGGGACCCGCCGCCGCCAGGTACCAATCGCGTCATACTAAACGCTCGTATCGTGCGGCTTGATGCCTTATCTGCGCCGAGTTTATCTTAGAGGCGCGGCGGCAAATTAGACCAGAAATGTCTAGTTATATTCAACTAACCTAACTATTTTCTTTTACAAATCCTCTAATTTTATAGCCCTAAGTAATGCCCTGCTCAAAGACATATCCAATCACCCACGAAGAAATTTTAAAAAAAAAGAAAAGCATAAAGCTCGTTGTCTAGACAAATGTAGAAGCCAAGGCCAAGTCGTCCGCGTTCAAAAGATCCGATCCAATCTCGAGAAGCTGTCTGTAGAGCGCATTGCGTTTAGGAACAGGCCACCATGGGACCTCCCAGAATCGGGTGAGCAGGCCCATGTCATGGGCCTGGTCAACCAATTTCTTGACCTTCTTGTACTGGGCATCGCTCAAGCCATCGGGACCGATCGGGGTCTCGACGACCTTCTGGAGCGAGCCGGACGCGATCGGATTGACGTAGACAGGGTAAGCGGTGTCGTTCAAGGACGCGATGGGACCGTCGAAGAAGTAGAATCGCTCGGTTTGGGAAATGACGTAGTCGTAGGGTGTGTTGCCGGTGCCGATAATAGTGACGGGGCCGTAGGTGATTTCGGTGCCGTTGACGGTCGTGAGCCAGCCTCTCTCGAGAAGCGGCTGAAGCGCGGTCTCGACATAGGGCCAAGTGAGGTTGCCGTCGGTCTTGACGTCGATGAAAAGGTAGAGGGTCTGGCCGGACGAGGTGTCGAACACACCGTAGGGGCTGGTCTGGTTGACGGTGAACTCGTTCTTGGGGTTGGCAGCGGTCAGGATGTCCATCAACGGGTCGATGTAGAGCGATCCCAGGGTTCGCTCGGCGTTCAAGGCGGCATCGTGATGGCCGACGTAGACAGTCTCGTCGCCGTCAAAGTGCCAGACATCAGCCTCGACCGAGACGACGCCGTAGGACAGAGCCGTGAACAAAGGCACGTCGCGCCAGTAGTCGTTATGGGAGTGAATGCCCTTGACGAAGACGTCTCTGCGACAACAATTAGCCCAATTGCAAATTGCAAGCCATACGCGGACGTTACCGGGTGAGGTCGGAGCTGTAGAGGGTGCCGATCGAGCCCTTCAAAGTCAGGAGCTCTTTCGCGATAGGGACCGCGGACGCAGCACCGGCGAGGGCAACAGCAGCGGCGATCTGGAACTTCATTTCTCAAGCTTTCCAGAGATGGCCTAATGCAAGAGGAGGCCGAAGCGAGAACGGGTGGTGGGGATGATTGTACTTATACGGCAGTTCGTGGCCAGCGCTGGCAAACCCACGTTGGCTGCCGCACTGGTGTTATTGGTTTCGACTCCGCTAGCTGACACTGACAGGATCGGAGTAACTGCTGCGACTCTGCCACTGCTAAGCGCATTCGCCGTATTGAGAAACTCGACCCGGATACCCCAGCCAGTTCGGACCTCCGGCACAGTGGACACGATGACACGAGATAATTGCGACTCGTCCAGCGAACGGCGAGTTGCAGCGAGCGCACGCAAGCAGAACAAGGTTCAGACGGTTTGGTCGGTCTGTATTATTCGTTCCCACCAAGCGCGAGCAGCAGATGATGTCAGCGATTTGGTTTAATTAGTTTAGGCTCGGGAAGGCGAATTTAAAGTGTGGAGATCGCCGTTGCAGAGGGCAAGGGCTTGCGCGCACGTGCTGTCTCAGGGCGTCGCGCTAGGCGGCTCGCTTGTTCCTGGACCGAACCCGGCAGCGAACCCGGCACATCGTGAATTTTCGAAGGATACGCTACTATCCACACGTTCTTGATAGCAATGGCCGACCACAGCCAACTGGCGTCCTTCCGCCCACCGTCAGCAAACCACCGCACAAGCCGCACTGACAACAAATTCACCCTCCACCTACCGCCGACATCGCGAAGGCAGGTTGCCGGTGATCATTCTGCAGCCGACGCGGGCACACTCGACGACGGAGTCGTGGCCGGCGACGAGGAGGAGGAGGAGGAGGAGGAGGAGAAGGTCGATGACCGATGTCCAGACTGCGGCCAGCGCACCGTCCGCAAGTGCCTGATCCACGCCGACGTCGCGCTCGTCCTCTGCGTCGACAAATCCGTACGCATCACCGCTCACTCGGCACTCGCAGTTGATATAGAATCCATGCTAACAAACAGACAAAGTGCGGGTATCCGTTCGCGGCAGACGACGTCCGAGACCAGATCGTGCGTGTCCCGCCCGGCGAGATCCTCGAGGCCGCCCGACGGCGAATGCTGGATGCCGGCGTTGGCGAGCACACCGCCACGAAAATTGCCCAGACCAGGAAATTGGATGACCACCATGCCGCGGCAGATCCAGGGTCGCCGTAAAATGCCCGACGCCGACAGACATACGCCGCTTTTCCCCACGTGGCGGTGTCCGTCTTGCGGGATTCGGTTTTTGATCAAACTTGACATCAGTCATTGCCGAGCCACAATAAAATTGCTGCTGCCGGCAGCGGCCGCGATTTCGGCGGCGGCAGTGGATCCGGCGTGACTCGAGATCCCTGACGGCATTGCACATGAGGGTGGCACAATCAATGACAAATCCACGCGCCCGGTTCTTGTCTCGCTGTCAAGGACGTTGTTTATGCAACCTTCAGTTATTTCTACAAGTACATATATGCCACTATCCAATACCAACAAGCAGGCGCAAACAATGCCATCATGTATCAAAAACATCAACAACAAGTCATGTATTTAAAAACAATGAAACCGATTGACTCCTAGCAAGAGTAAGAGCATCCCATAGCAAACAGCCCAAAACACGCCCGTACCCAAACGAAATAAAACCAAAACACTAAATCGTGAGAACCTTGATCCAGTACCATGCCCGCTTGCCGCGCCCCCAGATGCCCTTTTCCATCATGCCAAGCTCGGCAGCGGTCTCGGCCTCGTACTGGTCCATCTCGCGCCGGCCCAGATCGAGATCGAGTTGCGACAGCGGCACGATCCGGGTCGACCGCCAAAACTTGTAGCCCAGGAAGCAGACCAGGAACAACACGAGCGACACGTAGGACGCGATCAGGTACTGCCACTCGAACCGGATGAAGATCGTCATGTCGTTGAAGATGACGAGCAAAACACAGCCGATGAGGCCGAAATATGCCGTGTACGGCTGGAACGGCGACCGGTACGGGTACGACGCCATGTCGCGCTGCACAATGTCCGGCCGCAGACGCAGGCCGTAGTAAAACCGGATGTAGCTCAGGCAGATGCCGGCCCACACCAGCGTGCCGGGAACAGACGTCAGCTTGCGGATCCAGTAGTAGATCGTGAACGAGGTCGAGTTTGGAAACGACACCAGAAACACGGTCAGCGCGATCGTGAACGTGAACAGGACCGACACGATCGGCACGCCCCGTTTCGTGCACCGCCCAAACACGCGCGGAAACTTGCCCTGGACCGCCAACGCGTACAGGGTCCGGCTTGAAGCGTACAGGAACGAGTTGCCGGCCGACCATGCGCAAAAAACAAACTGCCCATTGTTAGCCTCCGATCTATGGACCGCACACCGGCAAAATTCACAACATACAAAGCAAGTGACGACGGCGGCGCCGACACATTGACCGCCGTTCTGCAACGCAATGACCCACGGCGACGAGTTTGAATTCGAGAACCCTTTCATGTTGACCGTGCCGGACATGCAGTTGCCGTCCGGCGACAGCCCGTACACCCACGACACCTTTTGCGAATCAAACGTGCTCCACGGCGTGAAAAAGCTCGGCAGCACAGTGCTTCCGGCCGCGACGTTCAGGCCAAATGCAAAAACACCAAGCATGTACAAGATGAATATGCGGAAGAAAATGCGCAGGGTCGCGCGCGGCAGCGACTTGCGTGGGTGACGGGCCTCGCCGGCAGTCAAGGCGACGAGCTCCGTGCCGGAGAAGCTGTAAACGGACTGCACAACCGCCGTCCAGATCATGAGGAATGTGCCTGTCGAACCATAAATATAATGAGTTGACGTGACCTCAAACGCGGGCCGGAATGGGCCGTAGTCGGGGCTCGCACTCTTGTCCCAGTCTAAACACGACAACATCAGTCAACAGCAATCACAAAACCAGCAGCCCAAATAATTCAACGTACACAAAAAATTGACAGGAAAAATTGTCGCTTTTCCCGCCTGGGGTGGAATATGACCTCGATTGAGGACAAACATGACGATGATCAAACTCAGCAGGAATATCAGCTTGAGCTGGCCAAAAACGTATTCGACCTCGGCGTAGATCCTGACCTCAAGCACATTGATGAGAATAATTATAAACAAGAACGACACAGTCAGCGCGGCAGGCGGTATCCGCCACGGATCAAACGGCTCAAAGTAGGTTACTAGAATTGCCGCCGACGCGACCTGGGTCGGGATAGCTATTGCCAGCGAAAACCAGTAGCAAAACCCGAGCGCGAAGCCGAGCGCGTCGTCGACGAAACGCGAGCCAAAAGCCGAGATACCACCAGCGATAGGTATGAGAGCCACCATCTCACCGAACGAGACCATGACCGAAAACACGATCGCACCGGTTATGAGAAAGCCGAGGATCATGCCAAGCGGGCCTGAATTGGCGAGAATCCTGCCGGAGCCGATAAATAAGCCGTTGCCGAGCACACCACCGACAGCGATCATTTGAATATGCCGAGTCTTGAGTGTCCGGCGCAGTTCTGTGTGTTGTTTGGGGAAATCGCGGTCGGGACCGGCGTCGTCGATGATGTGCGCGCCGCCAGTGCCAGAAGCCGCGTCGTCAATGACAAAGGTGCCGAGAGAGGACGGAAGAGAGCGAGAAGGCGTTAGTGAGCTTGGGTATGGACGGAGGGAGACGGCGCCTGTGGAATGGCCATTGTATTGTTGGTAGTTGTTGTAGAATGTTGCGTGAGTGCTTGTGTTTGTGTTGGTGCCGAGCGCGAAAGAAGCGGGAAACAGGTCGTCGATTGGGTCCTCCCCGGACATTGAGGAGACAGTCATGGATGAGTCGAGCTTCATGGCAGGACCCGAGATTGACTGGGGAGGCGATTGTACCCCGGCACACGCTGAGCGGTGTTGGGCAGCACTCGACGACCGAGACTAGGCCAGTCGAGACGAGTACAAGACAAGACGAGACGAGACGTACGAAGGTCAAGGTCGAGAAATAGATAGGTAGAAAATGCAGTAGCACATTTAGCAGAACGACGAGCGAGGAGCGAGCTAGCTCGACCGCGACACAGAGTCTTGCAGGTTAATCGACTGGACCGGACCAGACTGGGTGCCACGAGCATTCACGGGCGCTCGCTCTGTGGAAGGCTATCCTGGGGAGCATTTTAGCCCTAGCCCTCTAATGTCACGGCCTTTGCGGTGCATGTCTTCAGCTAGTGTTCCAGGGTTAGGAAATATGTCTGTGTCTCAAACCCCAGAACAGCTGATGCAAGTTACATGGGTCGGGGCGGGCTTTGAAAATCTGACAGCTACGGAACATCCGGTACCAAGATAGCAGCAGCGCAATGACGACACTTGACCGAGCTTAGTAAGGGGCAAGAAGTACTACGGGCCCTTCGGCTTTAGGGACGTCCGAATTTGTCGTCGCAATCCGGAGTACGATACCCACTCATCGCAAATCTTCAAAGATGATAGGTTAACAATAGTAAGTTCTTCTCAATTGAGCGAGTCACGCGTCGTCACCTGTAACTTGCAGTCAAAAGGCTTGGCTTGGCAGCCGTCTTAGGCGTCAATATGCTAGCTGACTATTTTGATTCGGCTGGGTTGCATATGCCAGCCTAATCCCTTATTTTACGTACTGCCTGTGTATAATATCCACAGATACCAACGCTCCTACTCATCGAATTCCATCCGATAAGCCGTGCAAATCCATCTCGCAATGGACTCATTCGATCTGACACCAATTGGTCGTCGAACTCTTGTAGGCCCAAACTTTGCCGTCCGTGGGTTTAATTTTGCTATCGAAGCTTATCAGCTATCGAGACGTCAGTCAAGAAACCCGCTCACAGCGTTGTCGCGTATATGCCACAATTGCAATGGCAACAGTAATGTCTACAATTAGGCCACACGACCCTACAAAATTGTACCCGTGCTATTACTAGACACTACTTCTACAGACTTCTCGTTCGGTCGTGCAAATTCGACTTGCATTCCAATATCGTCGTCATCATCACTAACCTACTCTTGCTGATTGAACTCCTGTCTGGCGCTTCGCTGCAAAATAGCTCGATCAACCAGAACAGCTGTCTGACGGATTCAATAACTGACAAGTTCAGATCGCTAATAATCTAATTCCTATTCTGTCCCCACAAGCAGTTCTTGTCATCTGTCTGCTCCTTCAGTCCGTCGCAAGCCGCTGTCTTCATCTTCTCTAATCACGCGTCTTGATTGAGCAGTACTGTTTACTTTGTACTTGCTAGATATTACTGCTCCTGTCAGACGTCATCTGAACGCTTAACGCTACCATATCATCCATGAGTCATCTTAGTCCGAATGTTTACGGTATGTCCAGTCGTCGTCAATCACACCCATTCGGCATCCGCTAACATGTCCAGGCTCTGCCGTCCCTTCTGCCAGACCACCGCCACCACCCAGCTATATGCGGTCACCGCCCGACCGCGCCCGACCGCCGCCAGAGTCTCCACGAACCATCATCCTCTCAAATCTGCCCTTAGACCAAGAAATCGACCTCGCGCTGCTGCATTCACTCATTCGCGGAGGCAAGATCGAGTACTCCCACTACGACCCTGTTCGTCGCACGTTCGCGGTCCACTTCATGTACCCGAAGGACGCGGCCAACTACATCTCCTGGGTCGCATCCCAGGGCAACGTCTTCCTTAACGACAGCGAAATATTCTTCGACCTCGTACCGAGTCCGGCTCCCGTGCCGTCAATATTCCTCAGCCAGGGCAACGTGTCGCGCAAGCTATACCTCGGCGGCATTCCGTCCGAAATCAACGCCCGCGCGCTGTGCTCGATGTTTGAGCGCTACGGCGTGATCGAGTACGTCAAGATAGTGTGGGAGCGCAAGTGCGGCTGGGTCGCGTTCTGTAGGATCGCGGACGCGTTCGACGCGCTCAGGTTCATCAGGCAGGACGAGCCTGTCTTCCGGCGGTCCAGAATTGAGTACGGCCGGGACGACTGCGACGGCGGCATGCAGGAGATCCTCGAAGGCGGCGGCGTCAGTATCAACGCCAGAAAGGACGTCGATATCGTGATCGGCCGGTTCAAGCACCTCGGAAGACGCAATTCTGCTGTCGGCGCCGCCGGCGGTGGCCCGCCGCCGCCTCCATCTATGCACGACTCGCGACTTCCGTTGGCGTCGATTCGAGCCGACAATCCCCCTCTGAGCTACGGGCCGCCCCCGCCGAGGCCAGGAGAGGTTAGAACCCATTGATGTACGATATGCATTGTCGAGAGCTTTGTATTTGTATACTGCTGGGTGGCTACGACGGTTTACGAATCTGTACTTTTACCAGTGTGCTCCTGATCTAATGAAGCCTGCTTGCTTCAAATGTATGTCTATATAACCCAACTACTCCAAATACACCGAATAGCAAAAACTTTGATCAGACATAAGTCCAGATCGGCCGCGGCACCTCACTGAATGGTTCGTTCTCGTCGACATTCAGAATAACGCACGGCACGCGTCTGTCATTTACGATTTTGGCTATCAAGAACCCCGAAGTCAGCCGGCCACCCCTTGCTGGCGAAGCAAGTATCAAAAGAGAACTTACTATAACAAGAGATTCTATAATACTCCGCGATCTGGTACACGATCCATCGCGAAAACGACTCTGCCCGATCAGTATCCGGCACGATCGGGATCTCCTTCTCGAGCAAAAACTGGCGCTGGCGAGCTGCGCCGGTCTTGCGTCCGTCTATATTCCGCTCGGATGCCGGCGCCGGCGGCAATTGCTGCCCATCGCGTGCCGGAACGGTCAATACAAACTCGCGAATATCCTCCTCGAGCGCCTGCAAGAACGGCCTCGTGAGATGACCCTTTTTGACGCGCTCCTTGAGGGTCTTGGGAATATGTGGGCCGCCGCGGCCGTTTCTCTGTCTATTGTTCTCGTCGTCGTCGCGGTTACAAAGCGACATGAAGTCCTCAGGGATTTTCGTTCTTAGAGTCGACAAGTAGTCGACCAAGTTCCTGTCGATCCGTCGCACGGCATATGTCGGTGTCGGCAAGTAGTCTTGCGGCTGTGGCGGTACAGCGTGGGGGTTATACAGCATGCGCGCTTTTTTCCGAGCTCGTTAGCATCTCACACATGTGTGTAACCGATAATATCAATTCACCATTTTCCAGCCGCCGTCGGTGCCGATTGCCCTGCACCGGTCGTCGTCCGGTCGTGCTCAACCTCGCCGCCGCCTGGCGGGCAGAGAAGTTCACGACACTGCCCTGCGGCGTCGAATCGACCGTGCTTGGCGGCTCAGGAACCCGTCGCACGCCCGGAAGGACGTCGGTTGCGGCCGAGATGTCGAGCGAGTAGATATCTGAAACGTTGTCGTCCCGTGTCCGGGACGAACTCCGAGACATGCTAGCTCTGCTGTCATCAATTGAACGCAGGAGTGCTTGGAGGTTTTCTTCTGTCAGTGGGAATGGCTGCGACATTGCTGTGAGGTTGTCGAGCGCCATTGTGAGATATATGCTGTCGCGCAGATATGACTACAACTGTGAGGGACGAGGAACTGTAATCGGCGGGACGACGGAGCGACCTGACCCAGCCGAGTAACTCCATGTCTGAGCACGTGACGGCCGGCATCTGCAAGTACATTCTACGCAAGTAATCCACGCTATCGACCTCCAGTCGCGGTCCAGTACTGCTATTTTGCATATTTCATATTCTATAACGATAAATATATACTACAACAGCTTTTCAGACGGTTCGCACTATGAGACAACCGTGGCAGCTGCGCCGCATGGCCATCTAGGGTGCTACAGCATATATGCCAAAAACAACTGGTACGATACCACCATAAATGCGCCGCGCATTTCCAGGGGCTGCCCGACTGCAGCTCGGTCGCTTTGGTCGACGCTATCGCATAAACCTTCACACGGACCACTTGAATTTTTCCTCAGACTAATTGTTGTCGGCATCGATTATTTTCTACAAAAACAACCAGCCGGTGTCGTCAATTAGTACTGTCTGGTTTAGTTCGGTCGCTGGCGTGCCTTCACAGCAGTAATTTGCGTCTCGCTTAGCAATCATACATACTTTTCCAGCAGTCCAGCAGACCGAAGTAATCCTTATCAATCGTTCTCCTCTCACTGTCCGTCAGCCATGGTCGAAAAAGTCTACATCTCATATAACCACGTGCACAAGCTGTGCCAGCGTTCGGCGGAGGAAATTAAGAAATTCAAGCCGGATCTTATGGTCGCGATTGGCGGCGGCGGCTTCATTCCCGCCCGCATCCTGCGCACGTTCCTGAAAACACCCGGGTCAAAGAACATCCCGATCCAAGCTATTGGCCTGTCCCTGTACGAGGAGTATGTCTCGAACGCGACTGATCCTGCCGAGGGCGTGAGCCAGGCTGAGGAGGCCGGTGTCGAGGTTATTCGGACGCAGTGGCTTGATTTCAACACGTTGGAGTCCCATGCGTTGAGCTTGATCGGCAAGAACATCCTTGTTGTCGACGAGGTCGACGACACCCGCACCACTCTTCACTATGCTATTTCCGAGCTCGCCAAGGATGTCAAGGTTCAGGCTGAGAAACTCGGCCGGAGCGACGAGGTCACCAAGTTCTTCGTGTTTGTCTTGCACAACAAAGACAAGCCTAAACGGGCCCAGCTCCCGGACGAAATGATGGACGAGGGGAGATACATTGCTGCCGAAACCGTTCCCGACGTGTGGATCGCGTATCCGTGGGAAGCTACTGACATTGACTTGCAGACAAAATTGTCAGAGGAGCAAGGCAATATTTAATGTGTGCGCGTGCCGAAGACATTTTCCGGTTGCGCAGCAAGCAAGGCTTATACATCGTGATAAAAATTTGGATGGCGTGATGTGTTGGTTGTTTTGATTATCCGTTTTGCATATGTCCCATTGTATTAATAATGATATTGTCTATTGATGCTTGGTAGGCCTGGGTTAAAGCTCCGGCGCCGTCTAAGGATCGCCTCATTGAATTGTGAGACTTATATCTATCGAGTGAACGGTTTGCGTCAATAGCGGCCCAGAAGCTTTTCAATGATATATTACAAGTACATCTTCCACTAAAAGCCACATGCATTGTCACACAAATCTATTTACAAAACTATTTCTTCAACGTAATCCTCAAAACACGGTATTCAGCAAATCGCGCGTTCTCACAAAATAGTCGCCTTTGATAGCGATATGATGCGTGACTGGGTTCACCGCAATCCGGTCCAAAGTCAGTCCTAGAGCTGCCTGGATGTCCCTTTTCAATGCCTGCATGACAATTAGCAATCTTTTTATGCCGACCTCCTATACCGCTGACACATACATGCACATCGCCCCTTATCCCCTTCACTATCGTAACCACAAGACTTCCACCATTCTTAAACTCCTTATACACCGGCAAATTCCCCGCACTCGTGCGGTCGACGAAATAAAACCCATGCGACGTCTCCGGTCCTGCAGATGCGTACTCGAATTTGAGTGGTGACGACCCGTCGTTCGGCTGCGACGGCATTTCGGGCTCCCGCGGTATATTCTTAACTTTCCTCCTGTCCTTCGGCGTCTTTAGATCTCGCTTCGGAATCGACGCGTACGGAACAACAACGTCGTTGACAGATGGAATGGAATCGCTATTTGACTCTAGCGCCCCGTTGCTCGTGTGGAAATTGTTGGTCAGAGGCGGCAGGATGATGCGCGACAGGCAGGTATTTGTCGTCGCACGGTACACATTGACCGGCAGTCTCGAAATCCGTAGTAGTAGCATTGTTGTGCTTTTATAAAGTCTGTATGTAGTGTTGGATTGATATTTTTGTGAGCGCCTGGTCCGACCTGACGGCGCGAAATAATTTCGATAATCACGTGATGCATTCCCCTATCCCTATCCAAATCATCGCGTCTAAAGACCAAAAGAAATTTTTACCGAAAAAGGAGCGCCCAAGCAGACTCTGATAATCCGCCGTGGTCGACAGCCGATCTACAATTTATTATATTCCGATCGATTAGTCAATCATGCCGTCGACAACTGTGTCATACGACCTCGTCCCGCGGATTCTGCCGTACCTGGACCGCCTGCTCATCTTCGCACTGCTCGAGCATCTGTCCGAGCAGAAGCTCTACCCAGCCGACGCGCTCCTGCAGGCAAAGTACGATGTCATGAAAGACACGAACATGACTGATTATGTCTCCGAGACGTACAAGTCCATACACGGTGCGGATGCGACTGTGCCCGAGGAAATTACGGAGCGGCGAAGAGTCGTGCTAGAGAAGCTGGATGAATTTGAGAAGAAGGCGGAGAAGGCGTTGGAAATTGTACGGAATCCGGAGGTTGTGAATGCCCTGCGGTCGGACCGGGCACAGAATTTTAGTTACGTGAAGGATAATTATGGGGTACGTGTGGGAATTGCCTACGAATGAGAATGTAGTTCGGCTGACTCGTTTTCGTTTGAAGGTCACGACTGAGATGGTCAACACTCTGTACCATTATGGTCAATTCCAGTACAACTGCGGCAAGTATGCTGAGGCTGCCGAGCTATTGTACCATTTCCGGACGCTGGTACGTATCTGATTACTCAGTTCCACGCGATCGTTGCTAATTGCATCAGTCCAACGACTCTGAGCTCGTGATCTCTGCGACTTGGGGTAAACTTGCTGCCGAGATCATGACATTGCAGTGGGAAAACGCCGTCGCCGAGCTTGTCAAGCTCAAGGAACTCATTGACCAAAAGACATTCGCAGACCCACTGGTCCAGCTCAATCACCGGACCTGGCTCATCCATTGGGCTCTCTTCTTCTTCTTCAACGCTGAAACCGGCCGCGAAAAGCTGGCAGATCTCTTCCTGTCATCGGCATACCTGAACGCCATCCAAACATCCTGCCCCTGGGTTCTACGATACGTGACCGTGACCGTTCTCACATCCCGCAATGCCCGCAAGACCTCGGCCGGCCGCTCATCCACATACGCCACATACCAGAAGCAGATCCGCGAACTAGTGCGGGTGATCAAGCAAGAGCGCTATGAATATTCCGACCCAGTCACTGAATTTGTCTATGCGCTCTACATCGACTTTGACTTTGAAGCAGCCCAGGCAAAGCTCGCCGAATCCGCCGACGTTGTCAAGACAGATCCGTTCCTGGTCGGGTCAGCAGACGAGTTTTTGGAGTCTGCTCGTCATCTTGTGTCCGAACTGTATTGTCAGATTCATCAACGGATCGATATCCGGGATTTGTCCACGCGTCTGAACTTGTCGGCCGAGGAAGGCGAGAAGTGGATCGTCAACTTGATTCGGGACACGCGAGTCGACGCAAAGATTGATTTCTCAGAAGGCACAGTCATCATGAATCACCCACCGCAGTCTGTCTACCAACAAGTCATCGAGCGCACAAAAGGACTTAGTTTCCGGACAAACCAGGTCCTCGCACATATGCTCACCACTCGGAACGCGACTGCGACGGTGAATGGAGAGGAAGGTGGCGAGGCTCAAGAGTAATGTATATCTTACAGCATGTTAGGAAAGTTATTCGAGTTGTGTAGAGCTGAAAATAAGTGGTCTTTTTTTCTTGTAGTTTACGCTCATGTTTCTAGTTATGTGTGCCATATCATTACCAAATGGCGGGATCAAGGCAATTGAATTGAACACTTCACGATCATGCATGGCACACGTCACATTATATTATACTTGGTATATAGACATTCCGCAATCGTTGAACTCAGCCCGTTCTATAATCCTAACGAAAACCCTTACACACAGCCAACAATTTTTGCACTTGATATACAAAGTGACTAGTCTAATAAATACTCAATATCGGGAATCGACTCGACGATCCTGCGCACAATTTGATCCTCCCGCATCTTTGCATCCGTTATTTTTGGAGCAGTAGGCGAGAGCATCGTTGTTCCGTGTTTAGAAAATGTACCTTCGACGTGGATAGTAGACCGTACGTCAGTCGCTGACGAGTCGGATGACGAAGACGAAGACGACGAGAGGTACATAGATGATGCGGGTGACGATGGCTTTGGTGGTGGGATATAGATTGCGGACATGTACTTTGGCTTATGGTGGTGGTGAACGACGTGAGGATGCGTGTGTGCGTGGACAACGTGGTGGGAATGGTGGGATGATGAGGATGTAGATGTTTGAGATGGCTGTAGCTCAGTTTCCGGGTCTGGTTGTGGAGCCGCGAGATTATTATTGATGCCCGGAGGGAGTTCTCGAACGACAGGCTCGGTTGGAGTTCCCATCAGGTCGCCCCAATCGTCCTCATCTTGCACGCTTGTCACGTTTGGGGTGACTAGCGCGACAGACGTCGGTTTCAGTAGCTGGTTTGATGTAAAGGTTGACTGTGTTGGTCGCAGAGGCTGCAGAGGCTCAAGAGGCCGCATTGGATGTTCAATTGATAGTCCGTCGTTGGCACTCATCTCCGCACTCCCTGGTTGAGATGAGATGTCCGTTGAAGGCTGAGCCAACAGCGCCGGCACGCTTCCGTTCGGCAGTGGCTTTGGGGGAGATCCCCAGATATTGTCAGCCGTTTCGTTACTGAATGATGTCCTCTTCGTATCGACCTGTAACTTTGGAGGTTGAGTCAGCTTTTGCGCACTCTCGACTACTGTGAAATCACCCCAGTCGTCCACATTGTCATCCTCTTGAGTGATAGTGGCTGATTGTGATGTCAATGTTTGTCGCACAGCTACCGGCTGCAGGGTTGGAATACTCGCAGTCTGGCTAAAGACGGGCTGTGGTTGTGTCGGTTGTGCTTCTACTGGCGAGCGCGATGAAGCTGGGCCTCCCCATACGCCAGTACCACCACCATCACCAACAACATCGTCCTGCCAATTAAACGAAATAGGTGCCTCAGCACCCGCCGACGTTGTTCCAGAGCTAAACATCCGCTTCAGCCGTGGAGACGGTGGACCTCTATCCATCACTGAGCCAGTGGCCATGGAATCCATGACGAACGCGTTCGTGGGACTAGCCGGTCCTAGAGCATCCGCATTGTCCCAATCGAACATTCCACCGATGTCTTTCCGCTTGTTCTTCCATACTTCGACAACGTTCTGGACTCGAGACTGTATTTCTGTATGTTTCCATTTCACACGGATCCCGTCACCAGGTTGAGAAGTCGATGTGTTAACTGAGGAGGCAGGAGAGGAAGGCTGAGAGGGAATAGATATGCGTGGAGTAGGAGTGAAAAATTGCCGGGTAGGACGCGTGAACATGGCATTCAATTTTCTCCTACAGTTTGTTAATATTGTTCAATATTGATTGTCGTAACAGGATGACCTACGCTTTTCCAAAACTGAGCAGTGGCGGAGGAGCAACTTGAGAGTCCGAGAAATAATTTGCTATACTATCACGCTCGTTGTCGATAACCGTAGGCAAAGGAAAAATATCCGGCAGCAACTCATTGATTGATGGTGGCGCTTTCTCCGGTTCTTGAGCGAATGGATTGGAGAATGTCAAATCATCATAATTAGCACCAAATCCGGCTGACTCGGCGAATGATGACATAGGCACGCCGATCTCGGCTGCGGGAGTGACTATGTATGGCTGTGACGCCTCCCATTCTTGTGGTCCAGGATTAGTAGTTCCAATACTCTCCGGCATTTCATCTTGACTCTTGCCTGCTGGATCAATGAGAATCGGACTTGATGCATCAGTCTTCCCGTTGGCTTTCTCGGCCATATCTCCGTTCACATTGCTATTATTGTCGTTCGCCTCTCTCCTAGATCGCGGTTCTGAGATGTCGTTATGCTCATGGCTAGGCGTTTCCGCAGTTTCTGTCTTATCTGACTGTTGTTGAAGCGCCTCTCTCTCTCGGTGTTGTACTTTAATGTCCTCTTCCTCCATTTTGTTGCCTTGTTTATCCAAGTTCGACTTCTGGTCCATTGAAAAGTCCGAGTCGAGAGTATCCTTGCCTATATTGTCCTCAGCTCTCAGGGAAGTCTTAATCTCTTGGAAAACTCGTTCAGGTAAGCCCTCCGGCTCTCGCTCAGGCAATCCCTCCAGCTCAGTAGCATGCTGTTCTGGAGCGTCGGCGACAGTGCTTGAATGTACGATCTCGGCATCGTCGTTAACTGGAACTTGATCAGGTTTTGATTCGCTGGATGTTAGTGGCATATCTGCACCTTCGACTTGCGGTAATATCTTTGGCTCCGGAAGTACAACTTGTGTAAATGCGTCTGCAGAAGGCGGCGACACCGCGGTTGCCCACGGATCATTCTCGTTATCCTCGACAGCGGTCGGCTGGCTACGAGTTGCCGAGCTCTGCACACTCCGCGCCACAGAACCATTCCCAGAACTGCTCTGCACCGGCGACAGAGTCGCATCAGACCAATCCGGAATCACGTCTCCGAGAGACCATGCAGAAGACGCCGGCTCGGGGGACGACGGCGACGCGAAGGTGTCCCATGGCTCCATGACAATGCTTCCTTACGCGTCGCGGGAAGCTAGAAGTTGTTGCACATTAGTGTCTTCTCGGAGACCAATTGCAAGCGTGATCTCTGAGTGTGACTGCGCCCCGGTTGACCTTAAGCTGAAAATCAGACATAAAATTGCATAATTTGCGACGAATTTGGGATATATTCTTAGACGTGCTCGTTGCGCGCCACAAACCCCTTACTTGCGAGATAACGCACAAGACCCGTCTGTGATGACAGTCGCCACGCCGGACGCGGGACCACAAAAAATTTTGAATGTAGTCCGAAAGACCATTCAGAATCCCCTCACAAGGAGCAGATGCTACAATTCCTCAGCGAGAGTGGTAGTCTCTGCATACTTTCTCGGAATTAGAAATGCCACTTACAAAGGCGCCAGAAGTTCAGTCCGGTGTCCTGACAGACCCGGATGCTCTCCTCGCGATGCTGTCGCTGAACCAGAAGGCGCGTATGACGACTGAAGGGCCAACATCTGACGATGACGACGACGACGAAGACGTCACACATTTGGACAACATCGACGACATCGACGACGTGAGCACGAGTGCCAGTACCACGTCTGTCTTCCAGTCTAGAACGACTCCGCCGTCGCCTCTCGCCGGCGGCAATTCAAAAACCGCCTCACGGCATCTGGCCCACAGTCATCCTCACCTGGGCTCGACATCCGCTGAAGCCGCGAAGATATCACGACCTGCATCTCCATACACACTGAATCCGCCAATTGACTTTGACGGCTTGTCCTGGCCTTCGGTTGGAACTCGGGGAAGACTCGAAGCCACGCCAGAAGAGACTGCAGCAAAGATTGGCCGTATCGCCGATGCTGTCCGAATCATCCTTACCGAAATTGGGGAGGACCCAACGAGAGAGGGATTGCTGTCTACGCCGGAGAGGTACGCAAAAGCAATCATGTTTTTCACCAAAGGCTATGAACAAAACATCCGAAACGTCATCAATCGGGCGGTGTTTGAAGAAGATCATGATGAAATGGTCATAGTAAAGGACATCCCGGTATTCTCGCTCTGTGAGCACCACATGGTTCCCTTCACTGGAACTATGTCCATTGGTTACATTCCCAACTCGCGTGTTCTTGGTCTCTCGAAACTCGCGCGGATTGCGGAAATGTTTGCGCGGCGTCTGCAGGTGCAAGAGCGCCTGACGAAGCAAGTTGCGCTCGCGGTCTGGGAGATCTTGAGACCTCAGGGCGTCGCTGTTGTTATGGAGGCATCTCATATGTGTATGGTCATGCGTGGCGTGCAAAAGCCGGGAAGCACGACGGTCACCAGTTGCATGCTCGGTCGATTCCGAGAAGCTCAGAAGACCCGAGAAGAATTTTTCTCATTATTAGGCCGCAGATAGCCTTTCTAGGCTTCTTATTTTGTATGGTTGATTTTGTTCCACTCTTTGTCTCTTGCTTCATTGGTTGCACCGTCTCAAACGCTCGGGTGATTTTTTGTTTGCTTGTCGTTAGCTTATGGGTTTGGAAAATTGGGTTAAAAGGTCGGAAGCGGGCTTCAACAGCATTTGGTTTGGGTCATGATATTCATTCAACCGTGTACAATTACTGTTTTATTTGTTCCTGTCTTGCTAGATGGTTAGAGGCTATTTACGGATGCCATTTGTGTATTGTATATGAAGTAAGCGATATTAGTTAATGCAGGACATAATTGAGAATTGTATAATTCGGCATCACTCAAAAGTTACACAAAGTGGCTGATGAATTTGGTCTGACTGTACTCGTACTCGGCTCGAAATATGTGCGGCTCGCAAAAACTTTAGAACTCCCAACCATCGTTTCATACACAGCAGATACACTCGTGAGATATATTTTCAAAGTCCTGTCCGATACATCAATATATTCGAACATCAGTCTAGGCACAGAAGACTTATGATGCCTAATCCAGGACTGTGCACCTGCCGGACAATATCCCTCTACTACCGCTTTTCGCGACCAGTTTTGCGCAGAGAATTACAATTCCAATGCCAATTTGCACGTTATAACCATGCTTCCTTACCATACGCGGACCCAGTCCCAGGTCCTGAGGACTGCATATTCGTGGCAATGTCCGGCGGCGTCGACTCCTCCTTCGTGGCACACCTCCTCGCAAGCAAGTACGTCAATGTCACGGGTGTTTACATGGCGAACTGGACACAACCGCGAACACCACGTCATGAAATCAAAAGACCAATTTCATTACGCATCAGAAAGAACCCCGAACGGCTCCGTCAGTATCTCGAATTGGAAGAGCGGCGGAACAAGGAGTCCTTGGAACTCGGGATGTCATGCACGGAGACAGAGTGGAATGACGTGCGCGAGGTGTGCAAGGACTTGAATATTCCCGCCATTCGGCTCAATCTTGAAAAAGAGTATTGGACGGAGGTATTTCAACCCATGATCGACAGATATGCAATTGGACGGACGCCGAATCCGGATGTAGATTGTAATAGGTACATTAAATTTGGAAAGCTATATGATCAAATCGAGAACATAGCGAAGCAGCAGGGCGCATCGAAGTGGTGGCTGGCTACTGGGCACTACGCCAGAACAGCGATTCGCAAGAATACTGGACAAACGCATTTACTAAGGCCGAAAGATCTAACAAAAGATCAGACATTTTATTTGGCCACTGTATTACCATCACGGTTACACAATGTTTTGTTTCCGATGCACCAGTACACCAAAAAGGAAGTCCGAGAGCTTGCAGTTCAAATGAAAATCAGGACAGCATATAAGCCAGACTCACAAGGGCTTTGTTTTGTGACGCCAACGGTGTCGGCCAAAGCTGCAGAGCAGGCATTCCGCGAAGGAAGAAAGATTTCTAGCAACACTAGCGGTTACCGGCATTTTAGAGATTTCCTGAGTGAATACATTCCTGAAAAGGAAGGGAATATAGTGACATACAAGGGAGTCGTCGTGGGCAAACATCCAGGTCTTTGGACAGCGACCATTGGTCAGAGGAACGGCATTACAACAGGTAAAATAAAGGAGCATGAAGAGGACGGCCCGTGGTACGTTATTGAAAAACGACAAGAGACGAACGAGATTGTCATAGCGCCTGGCCGTTACAATAAGCGGCTCTTGTCATCAGCTATGACCTGTAGCGAATGGTCCTGGCTTGTTGACGATTTAGAAACTTCTCAGATTTACGAATTAGCGACACGCGGCAAGCTGACCGTCCGATGTCGACCACTACAAGATCCAATGATCGAAGTAAAAAAGATTGAGGATTTGGGAAATGGGAACGTCCGACTGGAGTTTACTGACAAAGCGCACGGGATCGCGCCTGACCAATACGGAGTTTTGTACTTTGGAGACCGAGTGTTAGGTGGAGGGCGCACGGAATCTATTGAACTGGCGTACAGAGCGAATTCAAAAGCTGTGGAAATGGAACACGAGCCAGAAAGAGGCGTCGATTCGACGAGTCTGCATATTTAATAGCTGCTGATCGTGATTGGTATTGTACATATATATAGAGTCTTCGGGTTAAGTTACTCGTTTTCTAATTTTACCAAATCGACACAAAATTTTTCAAGTTTTTTATGTAATAACGCGAACGCGGTATTATCTCTCTGCCTGTAAGCACAGCTACAGCATACACGATAAACAGAAATAGAGTGCTCTCTCAAAAGTATACGTAACAACAAAAATAAAAACAAAAAGAAAATGCCTTGAAACGGATTCGAACCGATGATCTCAGCATTACTAGTGCTGCGCCTTACCAACTTGGCCATCAAGGCTCCGTATTAAGCATTCGGAAAATGAGGTCCAAAAATGAGGTCCACAGTGTCATATTCAGGGTTAGGGTTAATTCGCCCTTTTTCATCCCTCCCTATCATACCTCTCTTTTTTTTTTGGGGTCATGGTCTCGGTTGTTTTCTCCGTTTTTGTGCTGGTGGTCCCTCTCTTCTTTGTGGTCGGGGTGCCGCTTTTCGTTTTGTGGTCGTGGTTTCGTTTGTTTCCGATTTGTGGTCACGGTCGTGGTTTCGTGTTGTTTTCTGATTTAAGGGTACGATCCGCAATCGGCTAGCCGCGGCCGAGCCTCACGAAGCGTGGCGCCTATCGCGACTCCGTCTGTCCATGATCACGGCGAATTCAGCCAACGGAATGAAACAAAATGCCACGAAGGCTACAGTCAAGAGAAAAGCAGTGGATGAGTCAACAGGCGGCATGGTGATAACACCGTCCCCGGCAGTCATCCGGCCAGCGACCAGGCAAAAGTGCACAGCAAGCGAGTTAAACGACGAGACGGAATCCCCTGCTTTGGCTGAATTCTCACAACGATGCCAATTACGGTCTTGCAAGCGCGGTCCAGTTACGACAAGGCATTCAGGCTTCTGAAAGAAAATATACCACAGCAGTGATTAGATGTTCAGCTGCCCTTTGACAAGTTTTTGCAATTGGACCAGGCCATTTCTGAACTAAAATCGGCAAGAAGGCATTTCCGAGGATCAGGTACGTTCGGTTACCAGTGTTGTCAGAAAATAACTAACAATACTTGATACTATAGGTGCCCCTCTTTGGCATACAATAGTCTCACTCAGACAGCTCCTGTTGTGACTTGCCCGAGTAACATCCATGAAGGACCAGTGCGGGATCGTATCTCTCCACGCGCAGTCCTCATACACTGCGTCGTATTCACCGGCGTGGAGCTACCACCACGCATTTCCCTTGTGGTCAGTACACGAGGAGCAGAAAAGAGGCAGATGGAGGTTTCTTTTATGCGGATAAAGTTGCGATTGCGGCGGTCGAGGCTGAGCAATTGAACCCCATCACTATCTTCTACATGACAAAGATATGTGGATCAATGGAAAAGGAGTTAATGTTGTTATATTGGTATGCTTTTGCGAAATGCCACGGTTTAGATATCTTGCTAGTCGTGGATATCGGGATATCACAGACTGGCGAGCAGAGCGGGCGACAATGTCAAGCACCGTCAACGAAGTTGCCGAAGTTCGTGCAACAAGGCTACTATGGTGCACTTAAGTACAGGGACCACACATGGGTTGGCGAGCTGAATGAAGCTTTCATTGAAGTCTGGCGACAAAATTCACACTCTAGATATGTGAGTAGCGTCATCGCATTGATTCTGTGGAGACTAATCTGCTCGCATACAATCTGTTCATAGTGTCTGATTAAAGGAGGACGCCCCCACTGTGATCTCCCTGACAGCCTTGGACTTAGAATACGCGAGTTTTATCCTCCTGATGTATGGGAAGCTACCAACATCGAGGATGGGACCATCCCATTTGACAGGGCTGGTTTTTTAGATGAAGTGATGGATGTGACACTATGGCTGCAATAGACAGGTTCGAAGGATTCCTCTTCGAGAAATTGAAGTTTCGTGAAGAAGTGAAAAGGTGAATACTACTTTGAGGCGACAATTTGGTGTAGTAAGCCAATAATTAGCCGGCTCTGCATTACACAGCATCTGTACATATAACAAGCGTTGCTTTTAGTTATCAATAACGAAAATAACTTAACTAATAATAATAGTTAATAATATCATTAACATCACAGAGCCACAGTGGTCACTGCTCAACATAAATTGAGGCTCCAATAGCGTAGCGACACAATTCGATAATCAGCAGGCCAAGTAAGGGCAAAGAGTTTGACGCGTTCCAGGAGGTCAAAGTGCAGCGAGGTATAGAGTGAACGAGTCACGGTTAGCTTAAACACTTTGTTAATTGGTAAAAAATCAACAGAAAATTATGAATAGTTCGGAATTAATGGGGCAGTGTGATATTACTGCGATATACGTGTAACCAGAAACCTCAAATGCGTTATTGTGCGCAGCTCAATTCTTGACTCACGCGCGGAGAGGAGGAGGAGAGGTGTGTTATTAGTTGGGAGAGGTGACGGTTGTCGGAAGAAAGGTGTCGGAAGAACCGGACCCGAGTTCCGTCTCAACGGCGATAGAGTAGTGTTTAGCGGCCAGTGCATAATAACAACGCAACGTTGGCAGAAGGTTACTGGATTGAACATTTAGAGGTGCATACATAGGGTATTGACGATGCCAGACTCGAGTATTGAGAAGAAGGTCGAGGCCAAGGTAGGGAAGGCTGCGCATGATATTGCCGCTGGAGAGGCGCCAGACAGTACAGAGTCGAATTTGCGATATGCAGCGTATGCGAATCGATTAAGAGTATGTATTGGACTAAATATGTTGTGATGGCTTTGGTGGAATTTGACTAACGTTTTTCGTCAGACGGTAGGGAAGATCTAGCATGTGAAAACTGATCTTTAGCGGGATAGTGCTAATTTGGAAGCTAGATCGTGTTGGCCGCGCAGAGATATGTCGCATATACTTCTGATATTGGAGAGTCCTTCCGTCCAGTTGTCAGGCCTGCTGTTGTTACGGCTGCATATGGTATCAGTTGGTGCTATGTTCTTGGCGATGTCGCGTATGAAGGCTACAAGGTACTAAACTGAGCTCAACTAATTTCCCTTGACATCTGGCACTAACGATCGTTCCGGCATAGGCCCACTTGAGAGAACGGGAATTTTTGGAGGCTAAAGCCAGAGGCGAGAATTTGGCTGGAAAAGAGAAGCCCAACTGGCAATTGACCGTGTTGCAGCGCGGTATATTCCAGAGCATCGCCAGTATGGGTCTGCCCGCATTTACAATTCATTCGGTGCGTCTTACTTCATGAGCCATTGCAATATATGAGACTAAGTTGAAATAGACGGTGAAGTATTCTGGAAAGGCCATGAAGAACGTCAAGAATGCCACGCTGCGATCATGGGGTCCAGTTGGCTTAGGTAAGGATACTGCAATCGCCTCATCTGAGCTTGACTCATACTTGCCTACAGGTCTCGCGGTCGTTCCTGCACTGCCATACTTATTCGATGAGCCAGTTGAAGAGGCCGTCGAATGGGTTTTCGAGCAAGGCAAGGCTGCATATAAGGATTTCAATAAGAAGGATTTGTGATTGTTCTGTAGCCTCGTAGATATATAACAGTTTCAGTCAGGACATGTTTTCGACGATATTATTGTCAGTCCATTCCGTTAGTTCCTTGAGCTCATCGTACAACTCGTCGATGAGATCGCCATCATCGCCTTTGCTGCCGGAAATCCTATCGGAGTGATCTCTCTTCCCGCGGTGAACGCTACTCTAAGTTCGGGATATACTCATCAGTGTCAGCGGAAGCATCAAATGCATCAGGCTTTCGCTCTCAGGACTTTGGCCGGGGACGTACCCGATCCGCTAAATGTCGGCGTCAGGAGGAGGATTGTCTTTGTACAGTGTTGGGAGCAGCGATGTCCCTTTTGCCTCCCAATACGGCCCCAGATAGTCCTCCCGGAACGCGCATTTTATCGTAATTTCGCTCGCGAGAGATTCGCTCGTGAAGTAATGGTTCGACTACCCGAAAAAAGTCAATGTTGTGCCCTGCTGTCGCAAGACGCTTGCAACTTCCGGGAACCATTTCGCGTGGTCAAACTAATGGTACGACTGCGTCGCACATACAAGGTCGACGGTCGATGTGGACACTGTAGATAAATCCTCCGCAGGGCCCGACGTCGAATGCGAGTGGGTCAGGTGATATGGTGACTGGCGATACTACGTCGCGTGCCTAGTGATCATCGATTACGACAGGTTGAAGCGTATGGTTGTATCGAAATGATGGGAAAGTGGGATTGTCAATGTTGCTGGCCCGAAGTGCGAGAGACCGGGGACCAAGTTAGTAGTTCAGGAAAGGAATAACGTAGTTGGATATCTTGGACGCGATGAATCGTAGCCTTGTGATGGACAGGCTCGGACACGCTGCAAACAATCAAACAAAAATAATGAATCCAGTATATTAAGGCGATATTTCCATGACATAATGAACCTTTGATGTAATGAGCAACATAACAACATAACAATATCACAGTACGAGCCAGGAGACATTCAAATGACAAACAATTTATCCGCACAATCTATCACAAACTATCATACATACAGGGCCACTTCTAAACTGGATACAACTATGCGATGCCACATTAAATCTAACCGGAGCACATTTCGCAAGCTTCCTTGTTCTCGATGGAGCACTGGAGAACTTTGTCGTTGTAGATATCATATTCCTCGGCAGTCATTTCGCCCTTTTCGACAATCTCCGCCATCTCAGCCCGTTTTCGGGACAACAGACCGCCAACAGGCTTCTTTGGTGCCGGAGATTCTTCGACAACCGGACTCGAAGGTGCTGTCTCCTCGTCGGATGACACGGCAGCAGCGACGACCTGCTCAACAGGCTCAGCAACCGGAACAGGACCACCCTGGTTGGTGTAATACGACGCAGGCGAGCGTCGCGCATTCTCGCCAGTCAACTTGACTGGAGTGGACACCTTGCTGCCTTGTTTGAATGTCTTGCGACTTCCGGGTGCAGCAATCTTAGCGATATTGTTGTCAACAATCTTGAGGGCTTCTTGGTCGACGGTAAACTGGATCGGCGCGCTAGCAGCCATGGTGCGGAGGTAGTACATGCCTGTTTTGAGACCCTTCTTCCAGCCATAGAAATGCATGCTGGTGAGCTTGCCCATAGTAGGGTTCTTGATATGGATGTTCAAGCTCTGGCTCTGGTCAATATACGGTGATCGGTCAGCGGCCATGTCGATAATATGCTTCTGAGAAATCTCCCAGACAGTTTTGTAGAGCGCTTTAATGTCCGCGGGGATGTTTGGGATGTTCTGGATCGAGCCGTTGTCCGCAATTATACGGTTCTTCATGTTGTCAGACCAGAGACCCATGTCAACAAGATCTCTCAACAGCCACGGGTTCACAATCTGGAATTCGCCAGCAAGAACTCGACGGGAATAGATGTTCGAGGTGTATGGTTCGAAGCATTCGTTAAACCCCAGAATTTGGGAGGTAGACGCGGTAGGCATGGGAGCCACCAGCAGCGAGTTGCGCAGGCCGTACTGGGAGAGGCTGTCCTTTAGTTCGTCCCAGTCCCACAAGTCAGACGGAGTGACATTCCACAGATCATATTGGAGCAGACCCTTGGAAGCGGGAGATCCTGGGAAGGACTGATACGGGCCAAGTTCCTTGGCGAGTTCGATTGAAGCTTCGACGGCGCCGTGGTAGATGGTCTCGAAAATCTGAATGTTGAGCTGCTTCGCACCAGGAGAGTCAAATGGAAGACGGAGAGCAAGGAATGCATCGGCCAAGCCGTTCACACCGACAGCAATAGGTCTATGTCTCATGTTACTGTTGCGCGATTCAGGCACAGGGTACATATTAATGTCAATGATCTTGTTCAAGTTGCGGACGACGACCTTTGTGACTTCATGAAGGCGGTTGAAATTGTACCACGATCCCTCGTCGTCGTGCTCAATGAAGGATGGAAGTGCGAGCGAAGCAAGATTGCAGACAGCAACCTCATCAGGAGCAGAGTACTCAATGATCTCCGTGCAAAGGTTAGACGATTTGATGGTACCTAGATTCTGCTGGTTGGACTTGCGGTTGCAAGCATCCTTGTAAAGCATGAACGGATTGCCAGTCTCGGTCTGAGCCTCAAGGATTGAGTACCAGAGCTTCTGCGCCTTGATAACCTTTTTGGCACGACCCTCCTTCTCGTACCGTTCATAAAGAGCCTCAAACTCCTCACCCCAGACGTCGGCTAAGCCGGGAGCCTCGCTAGGACAGAACAAACACCAATCCGCATTGGCCTCAACCCGCTTCATGAACAAGTCTGGGATCCAGAGAGCATAAAACAAATCACGGGCACGAACTTCCTCTTTGCCGTGGTTTTTGCGGAGATCGATGAATTCAAAGACATCCGCGTGCCAGGGCTCAAGGTAAATAGCAAACGCGCCAGGACGCTTGTTGCCACCTTGATCAACATAACGAGCTGTGTTATTGTAAACACGGAGCATGGGAACGATGCCGTTTGAAGTGCCGTTAGTACCTGCAATGTAGGAGCCTGTGGCGCGGATGTTATGAATATGGAGACCAATGCCACCAGCAGTCTTGGAAATGAGCGCGCACGTCTTGAGAGTGTCATAGATACCTTCGATCGAGTCTTCCTTCATCGAAACCAAAAAGCATGACGAGAGCTGCGGCTGAGGAGTACCCGCATTGTAAAGAGTCGGTGACGCGTGAGTGAAATATCGCTGGGACATGAGGGTGTATGTCTCAATAGCCTTCTCGATATCGTCACCATGAATACCAACTGCGACACGCATGATCATGTGCTGAGGCCGCTCGGCAACCTTGCCGTCAATACGAAGAAGGTACGATCTCTCGAGGGTTTTGAATCCGAAGTAATTGTATTGGAAGTCACGCTCGTAGACAATAGCGGAGTTAAGCTCATCGGCATACTTCTGAACGATGTTGTAGGTGGTTTCCGAAATCATAGGCGAGTGTTTGCCATTCTTCGGGTTGATGTAGTGATAAAGTTCCGAGACGACATGCGAAAATTGCTTCGTCGTTTGCTTGTGAAGATTGGAGACGGCAATACGCGCAGCAAGAACTGCGTAGTCCGGGTGTGCAGTAGTCAAATATGCGGCAGTCTCAGCGGCCTAAAGAGCAACTAATTAACCAGGGCCGGACTAAACAACGACGAGTCATACTCCGCCGTCACTCGAAAATTGCAGCTTACCAAATTATCCAGCTCAACAGTAGTCACACCCTGATAAACACCGGAGATGACCTTTTGAGTGATGGCGGCAGCATCGACGTGCTCGGTGTCGAGACCGTAGCATAGACGCGACACACGCGCTGTGATCTAAGCCATCGTTAGCACAGCTGTAAGAGTATAGTACTTATTTATTCGCAACCCAACCAATCTCCGACCTATTCATAAAATAACTGAGGAGACCGAACAATACGACAACAGGCGTTTGAGACTACGGTGCAAGACATAACATACCTTGTCGAACTGGACGCGTTCTTTCCTCCCGTCTAAAAAAATTAATCAGCACACGCGCAGTACGCGATGGCATCGTAGAACTTACCTCTCTTATACACGAACATGACGTACTAATGCAAGAATGAGAAACGCAAATTGGCCTGGCTATAGCCGGGAATGAAGAGGAACTGTTGGTGGCGGGAGTAGACAGACGGTGTGGAAGAGGTGGTGGGATGCGGGCGTCGGATTGGATTTATAGGGTAGGGCGCGACGATAATTTAGTAAGCCGGCTGCACGCGTCACTCGCGCGTCTGACCGCGTCGCGCCACGGCCCGCGAATCACACGTTCCTTGATTGTTGTCCCGGCCCCAAAACACGTCAACAAAACAGAGCGTGCTTGGACGCGCCTTCCGTGAAGATTTGTACTATATTGTCCAGCCCTGCTTCTGCTGGCCATGAGGCCCATGACTCTTTTCCTTTGCAACCATTGTCTGGAATCTGAGCTCCCCATAATTTGGGACTATGCCTTCGTAGTTAGCCGCCGCCCGCACGAGGACTGAGAGCGGCATTCCCATAGCGGGCGCGATTCATGACGGCAATTGGGCTAGGTTAAAGCTCGGGTAGGTGGCAGATGAGTAATACTAATCAACCACCACGAGTTTTCACAAATTCGCACCCGCCTAGTGATTACCGAGTTCAAACACGGTAATGACGCGACGCTTTGTTTACCTGGCGCGATGCACGTCTGCCTACAACTGTGGCTGAATATTATTATTCTTGTTTGTTTCGCGCTAGACTACGGATCTAAACGCCGTCCTGCGTGACACTTTACCTACCAGACTCCGAAACAGCGCATGCAGCTATTCTTCTTAGATTTTGATTGCATGAGCAATAATTTATTGGTTTTATGGCGAGCTGTCTTTAAATTAGTCATCACCTTTTATTTGTACGCCTTCTTCGTCTTGCTTATACGAAGAATACGACATATCGCAGATACAGATGGACTATTACGAGAAAGTTTATTACAACAAAAAACCTCAATTGCAATAAGTGTACAGTCCGATAACCAGTAACATAACAAAGAGCTGAACCAAGAGAAACAATAGAAACTGGAAATCATCATCACCGCGTGAAATAGTACATACCCGTACAACAACATACCTCATAATAAAATACAAGCTAATAAAAAATGTTGATACATGATCGTCATCCGTTATACTGCAACCGCGTCTATTACACCTCACGCACCGACGCTCGGAGCACCGCTATATCCGCGCTTCGTCATCCAACTCGCTGCCGCTCATTTCACCGTTTTCGCTGCCGCTGAGATGAGAGTTATCCGACGCGCCGCCCTTGTCGTCCAAGGTCATATTCGATAGCGAAGGATACTGCTGCAACAGCACCAGCGGCAGCCAGCTTGTCTGCGGGTTATTCGCTGAATTGCCCACAGACAGTAGATTCCCGCCAGCAGAAGCGTCATAGTATGGAGACTGTCCGTACTGCGCCTGCGACTGGTCCTGCATCATCTGCATTGCCGCGGCTTGACGTTCGCGCTGCTCTTCTTCTATTAACGGCCTAATACATTCGCGACCCGCTTCGCTTCTAAAATGGCGTCCCAAAGCGTCAGCACGCGCAAATCGCCGACCACAGCCCCATGTTCCCTGACCGTCCGCAAGCTCGCCTTTGCACTCAAACTTCTTGATACCAGAGTGCAGGCTCTCATGCCGCTTTCGATCATGCTGTCTCGCAAACGATTTCCCGCAGACAGAGCACTGGTACGGCCGTTCGTCCGTATGTGTGCGCAAGTGCGAACGCAGGTTATACGCCCGAGTGAACCTTTTCGGACACAGTGGGCACCCATGTGTGGATGGATTCTTTGCCACACGCTTGTCGCCGCGATTTTGCTGAGCCATAATGATTACCTGCTCTCTAGTAGTGGAAACTGACCCGCGACGTGATGATGCCGAGGATACTGAGACGCTTCGCCCGGTGCGCGTCGAGTTCCCTGATACCACGCTGCTAGCGTCATCGTCAAACTCAGCTCCGTCGTCGTCGAAGTCTGACATTGCATCTGAGTATGGCGACGCAGCTCGTGTGCTAGAATGTGAGCTGGACGGTCTACTCCGTGTGGGCCCACCAACTTGTGGCTGTCGTCCCCTGCCTGACGACGGCGGGAGCAGGTTATCTGCCGACGGCCATATATTTATGCCAGTGTCGGAACGAGATTCAAGTGAACTGTGCGTCACGTTACCGTTCACCGAGGACTCGGAATGAGATCGACGACGATATGAGCCAGTTCCAGTTGGCGGCGAAAGCGTGGCAGAATTAGGCGGTTGCTGTGGCTGCTGCTGCTCGTTTGGGCGAGCAGAGGGAGCGACTGAAATCGTCACCTGTGGCAACGGAAACACCTGAGGACTGTCGGTCTTTGGATTGTAGCCCCCATTCGCGGCCTCGTACTCCGGCTCTGAGATCGTAAAGTTGACCAAATCGTCTAGATCAACATCTACTGCATTGTGAAGTAACGGCGACGCATCGGATTGAGTCGGATCCGCAGTGGGCTGGAAGTAAGGTGACGCGGCCGCAGACGAGTACTCAGAGTGAATCGACGGAGACCTCATACGGTGATGAATATAAGGTGAGGTACTGTATATATCCGATATTGTACCGTCTGTCGCTCCTCCATTCGTTCCGGGAATGGTGAGACCATCCGGGATATCAGAAACGAGTAAGTCAGTCAACAAGCCCGTATCGTGCGACAGGTGTTGTGCTGATTGCGTTGTTGCGCGATTGTCAAATAGCGGAAAGTCTTGACCACTGAAGTCTTGCCCCATAGATAATGGAGTGAATGAACCGCTCGATGCACCCGAGTTTGCACTCCAAATCTGGGCAAGATCCTCTGTCGACATCATGCCCTCAAATCTGGCATTATAAGCGTCTTGAGCCTGAGAGTTACCTCTTGCACTTGGATCGAAAAACGACGGAGAATTTGCCAACGACCTCGCGTCAACAAAAACATCTGGCGAATCTATTGTTTGCGGATATGGAGGCGGCGACGACCGTGATTGGTGCGGTAAGGGCTGGTGTTGGTGGGCCATTTGGTCGCTCATAGAAAGGTATGGCGAAGAGCCATTATTTGAGGATCCGTCCATCAATCCGGACGAGTCTGATCAAATTATCGCCTCTTGGTTGAGTATAGACAATCGGTAGGTGGTGGTCTTAACAGGACGGACTCGGGTGAACTGAGTGGTCAGCTGTTAAAACATCATATGCATACGAAGAGATGGGCGATGGGTATGTCAATCGTGGAGTAGTATTGACATTCGCGTAAGCCGATGAGTCAATTGACCTCCAGGCGCTGTTAGCCAAAGCTGAAATGGGATCAGCGCTGAGGGAAATGACGGCGAACTGGGCAGCCTCAGAAGTTTAATCCGCCCTTGAGTTACGGACCTCGTGCGCATCGGTACAGGCCAAAAGACATCTGGAAACCTTACCTGTGCCCTGACCCTGGCCATGACTGTGACCACGCAATCATTAGAGTTTGGTTCAGGAAACCGACAGGCAGTGATTCCAAGAGCGCATTTCAGTGATGCCGAGCGCGCACAGCCGCGTCATCGCACTGAGGCGCAGTTATCGCGAGGACACAGATTGCGACACCTTTTTCCAAGAAATACTGACGGGTTCGACTATATTTCTCCAACATATCGGTTGCTAAAAATATACCGATCGCTTTCCGAAAGATCGGCAAACCATCGCTTGCTTAGAGGCGCATCTGATATGGGTTAACGTGACGGCTTAATGCTGGTTCGCTGACCCTGATAATAATTGGCCCCAGCTCGAATGGGCGTCTATCACTGCACAGAGTTGAACAATACGTCACCGAGTATCGCAGAAAGGATAGTATGCTCTAAGCATAATATGGTTGACAAAGTGAACTACACCGCCGTCCCGCTCGGATGTCAGTAAAAGGCATTATATTACAAAACCAATCCACTAGTAATCGTCACATCTTCTCGTAACCGCTGATCGGCGTCGTTCGTGTAGCATCATCCCGAGTTATCCTCAGTCCTTCGAGCAGCCCACCCCTCAATGCCGTAGAACCCATGCCAGAGACATTCAGAGTCTGCTGTGTATTCCGCCTGCTTGGACCATCTCTTTTCGATTTTGAATCCCATCTTTGATATAATATTTAGCACTTCCTCAAGTGTAAACTCAACACGGGGGGCCGATCCCCATTTCAACGGGCCTGTGTTAATCCATAGCCCGCCGGGCGGGAGCAATTGATGAATAGCGTCGATATACGTGAGCATGTTCTCAGCCGTGTCAATAAAAAATAGCGTAACTACTACATCGTACACACGCTGTGAACTGGCGAGTCTCATGAAATCACCGTAGGAATTATTAATTCTGTCTCTATTCTCAGGCTCCACATCGGGGAATAGCACCGGTCGAAGTTGCTCTTTGCCAGAGATCTGATGCGAAAAATTGTGCACATATGGGTATACCGAGCAGGAGTTTTTAGACTGTTCTAGCACGAAAATATTGCCCAAATGCATGAGATGTGAATATTCATTCGCTTCTGTCTGACATCCTACAAGTTATCGTCAGCAACAACCGCAACCCATCGGCGTCAGCAAAAAAGAAAGGACTACTGGAAAAGTGAGGACGCACCCAGCTGTGATATCTCGTACGCGAGTCTCCCCACGCCGGCACCCGGCACGAGAACCCGCTTGTCCGCAATATCAGTTCCAAATTCAGCTTGAAGTGCGTCCAGGATGGGCGGGAATGTAACACTGCGTTCCCGGTTGCCGACCTCCGACCAGTCGCGGACAAAATGTTTAAGCAGCTCGACCACTCTTACGTTTCGCACTGCCCTCGAGTGGAGCAGCTCTGCTCGTGTCACATTGAAGTCTCTTTCGGCGAGTTTGGCGATCCGGGCCGTGATCTCGCCGTTGGCCGTTACCGCCTTGTCGACTTCCTGCAGCCGGCGCGAATACCCAGTGCTCTTCGCCAGTCTCTGATGACGAGCAGACATATGAGAAAACAGCATGCGGCGGCGAGCAGCAACCTGCTTCATCTCAGGCACATAGTTCTGCAGTCCAGCGACGGCGTCGAGCAAGGCCCGGCGTTCGTTTGTATCTGGCCGAGGCGTTAGCCTTGTGAGCACTCGGCGCAATGCGCTCCGCAATATGGCAACCATGCCGACAAATAAAACAAGGAGTGCAAACCACTTGCTATACTTGGGCGGGGCATTATGCGACAGTACGCCGTAGATTGCGATGACAATACTGGATCGAACGAGAACTTTCTGTAGCAACGGCTGCACGGCGGGCGGTATGCCTGCGGCGCGGCCAATGGAGACTGGCATAAACCAGGATGATGAGCAGAGAAGTCTTGTCGAACAAGGCTAGCAGAATCGAGTTGTAGATATCCGCAGCAGTTGATGAGCGTCTGGTTGATGAAGGCATCTCGTGGACAACTTGCCCCGCAACGTTGGAATTCGCACACCCTAGCCCCGTCACTTTGACGTCACAAACCGAACTACCCACACACACACTCAGACTTCCACTTCATCGCCCCACAGTATTATACCATTTTGGAACCGGAAATGGTCAAGGTAGATGCTCTGAGCACATCTATTTATTACTTACAGTTTCGCGTCTGATGGGGGTTCGGACACTACTCTCACTTGCTCTCGCGCCTCGCTACATAGCACCAGTTCCGCCAGCTCATCTCTTCCGCCGCCCAAGAATCTTCCATTTTCGTTGCAAGCACCGTCATCGACCGCGAGCAAAATTCTATAGAACTCCGAGCTCGTTTTACGCCGCCTATCTCCCCAGTAGACGAAGCACAGCAGCAGCGATCATGGTGTCACTTGTTCGGTCCTTTTTGTCAAAATCACGGCGTTCGATTGGGCGTGCTATCGCGTTTAAGTTTCCTTGGAATCGACGGCGGAAGAGGGTTATTAATATCCACGTTGAATGGTAATTAACATTGATTACAACATAGAATGCTGAAGAAGGATTGGGTGAACTTAACGGAGAATTTCTCAGCGTGTTGATGTACGGTGGCTGGTATTGGATACCACCTATCTGACTGATATTCTGTCACTACGTCTGTCAGGAATGTTAGAAAGCCTCTCTGTGATTATGTTTGATAAAGGTATGGCTTTGAGATGGCACGCATTGTCGAATGAGACCGGGAGCTTGTTGTCTCTGGCCATGCTGCGGACGATATTTTCGATCTGACGTACTCTATTATATGTAAGGCAATATATCTGATTCCAATAGTATTGCAACAGCTGCGCCTTGTTCGTTAGCGTCGGGAATGTTGTACAGTCCTGACACTCTCATTTTCTTATCTTGCGCTGCCATACAGGAGACTTGTTTTCTAAAGGCGTCTAGCTAGTAGAATGACGCTTGACCACTCAACCTGTAAGATTGTCTTTTCGGTCCACCCGGTGACTCTCTTTAATCTGTCAAATAACCTGTCGACAATATCGCCTGTTCCTCCCTCCCGTCGAGCCATTTCGTCGGGATGGTCCTTGCACCAGTTATGAAAGCTCGACCACGTACGTACATAGCTTTCGTTAGCCTCTAATGTCATATCTTTGGCGATCAGTCTCCCCGAGGCGTCTGATTCTCCTGCGATGTATTCAGTCCGTTTGACGTCAGTGAATAAATCTGATGGTGGCACAATATCTCTGTACAGGTTCCGCACAAACTGTCTTCCTGGTTCCCAGTATGGACCTCATATAGGGTTAGTCTCATTATCCGCCAAGTGTATATTGGCGCATGCGAATCGAATCTTACCAAGAAAATTATCACCGTAACTGAACTCCATGAATATGTCGTTGGCAAGCTTACTACCAACAATTGAATGGTCCTTATATCCAAAATACGTTAACGTTCCACCCTGTCGCAACGCCCTCGCACATTCTTTGAACCATTTATCATGCTGAAACCAATGCACGGCCTGGGACGTCGAGATAAAGTCGACCGATCCCGGTGCTTCAATATAGGAACTTATCTCCTCCGCGGGGCTCACTATGAATCGCAGGCTCGCATCGCCCTTAGCGGCTACTGCATTGCGGGCCTGCTCGATCATGACACGGGAAGGATCACTCCCTATCACATTGGCGAAGTAGGCAGTGAGAGGATACGTTGCCGTTCCGGGTCCGCAGCCTAAGTCGATGGCGAGATTGCGGGGTCCCTTGTGGTACTCGATAAGTGCTGTGTATACCGACGGCGGATATCTTGGCCGAAAGTCGGCATAATCCTTTGAGGAATACGTGCTGTCAGAAAACGATGTCATTGCTGCAAGCAGGCAATTAGTACAAGGGCGAAGAATGAGACAAACGTTAGATTTATATATTTCCGGTCTACACTTATCGACCCAGTCACTGACGACACGACAATTGTCGTCGCTGGAAAGGAACCGATATCGGCCCGATAATCGTCTGTGGCGCCTTAATATCGGAAATGCAGTTTGACAAACTGTAAATGTGTTCTCGCGGCAGTAGACAAAACAATCGGGAACTGGGCGTCGGCTTCCCGTCTGCCTTAATCGACGCAACGAATATGTAGCGTCGCAGAACTTTACAAACGCTAAGTACTATTTGCTTACATTTGACCTGTTAAATTGATAACCACACCGCAAAATAGTTGATTGCTTGTGAGGTAGCTCAAACTGGGAATCAAATTATAACCAATTCATATTATCCCCTCATCCAAATATTAGTACAGAAACTATTTATCCTCTCTGTAAACCAATGAACCCATAGCAAAACTCCAAGCCCATTTGCATGCAAAAGCGCGCAGCCCAACATTCACCACCACTCTATCACAACAGTTTCGTCAACGCTCTATCTGGTAAGAGCTTAAGCAATGACTTCGCCACTGCGAACCTGCTTGCCAGACTTCTTGATTTGGTTCAGGACAGTGTCGTAGGAAACGTTGTCGCTGGTCTTGACGACGACCTTCTGGTCTTCGAGAGTAATCTTGATGTCGTTTACACCTATCCAGAACATTAGAAGCCGGCCAGCGCAAGAGAGCCTCGGGCAGGAAGAACATAACATACCATCAAGTTTGCTGAGAACACGGTTGACAGCGCCGGAGCAGCCGGAGCATGACATGGCAACATTAAACTGATACTCGTGCGAACTCATTTTTTCAAATTATAACAGCAAACGTGCGTTGTCACAAGCAATGCGAAAAGGGAGTAATAGAATTGTCAAATTTGGGCCAAAATTTGTTGCAGAACAGAGCGCGTAATTTATATCTGCTGGTGGTCAGGATGATGCAATTCGACTCCACTTGATTTATAAGGCGACTGTGTATCATTTCTGGGCAAGGGTTATTTGCTGAGGAAGTCGCCCAGAACGCCTCCGAGGGCAGAATCCACGCGTCGAGGGCAGAAACCGCGCGAGAAACAGACCGCTTATGACATTGGCAAAGACATTCGAATGTATTATGCTCGACAAGGGTCTTGATCTATGAAGTACTGGCTCAACATTGTGACCATTAGTAAGTTTGCCGTTCATAAATATTGGTGGAGCACAAGAGCTCGCGATACGCTGTACACTCTGCACACTCGCGTGCGGAACAATCGAGGGAGACTGTTCATTCAATTCAGTCATATATTCAAATCGCCGAACGGCAAGCATTCAATGTACCATGAACCATATTACAACCTTGCCACAACGTTTCATGTTCCCTCAACGTGCCAAACTCCATTCACCGGCGCCCAAGCCCTAGCGTATATATATATATATATATATATATATATATGTAAGCGAATCAAACAATATACTACAGTAATCTTCCAACACCCTTACACACACTGCAAGTGGACATACCACCCAGCATTTCGCCTATCGTTCTGCCGAGTCCAAAGTCATCCACTACGCCCCGGCCCTTGCATGCACCACACAGTACGCCACCTATGCTAGGATCACCAGGCGGCACGACTCTTCCAGGGCCCCCGACAGGCCCGACATATGAAGGAGTATATGGATAATACCATTGCGACCCCACAGCAGGTGCGAGAGTATGTACGTTCCGCGACTGTGGGGCTGCAAAGCGTTCAAAACATCTTCGACAAGGATGTCCATTGGAATACTTATAGCCAGTGTTCCCGCACTTTTCACACAGATACCCAGGCGGATAAAGCAGTTTGCCGTTAGCTGCTGGAGTGTAGTTATATGGGTATTGCCGGGGGTGAGGCGGCACCGGAGGTGCGTTATTCTGCTGCGGCGGATGGGCCGCCTGCATCCACTGATTTTGCGGTTTCTGGGCTTGTTGCGGTCGCGTATTCTGAGGTAATGGAGGCGGCACCACACCCGGCTGCGGGCGATTCGTCGCATACGAGTTCCGGCCATCGGCTTCGAGCGAATACGGAGGCGGCGGCTCGGACGGCATGGCCGCCGGATCCGAACCGGTTGCGCCTGTTCCCGGATAGCTCGATGGTCGAGATGACATTACTATCGAATTGTAGCTCCTTAACTTGCGAATGTCGAAAGAGTCGTCGATGTAAACGAAGTATATCGTGACAGAAGTTGAGCCGGACAGCGCGGCCACACTCAGAATTCTGCACGAGGCAAGAATACGTCATCGCAAATCCCTAACCCTATGCAAGTACCGTGCGACGCGAGTGTTTCGAATCGTCCATCTAGAACTACGTATAACTACATGCTAAGCGGGCTTCTAGTTATCCAAAAAAGAAATACATTTCTGAAATGCACAACACACATCAAAGTCTATACTAACCGGCCAAAACCACCATCCGCTTATAGGTTCCCAATAGAATGCATGCCAAAATATTACTTTCGTGAACAGTCCCAAATATTAGTTATCTATTAAGTATCTATACAATCCCCTTTGGCAGCGGTACTGGCTGATCTCCGCACTTCCGTCGAATGCCTGCACAAACCGCCTCGGCGCTAGCAACGCATCCTTCGAGCAGCACAAGACCGTCCCACATCCAGCTTCCCACGACCCAGACATTGTGGCGTCCTTGCCTTCGCCGCATCTTGTCGACGGCGACGACTAGTCCGTTCGTTCTGACGACTCTCTCAAAGACACTTTCCGAGACAACTTTGTCCTTGGCGATTCTGCCGCCATAATCTTCGCCAGGCTCACCGTTGAGCGAAACGGGACTGGTTGTTTGGTAAACACCGGGGAACAGAACATGAGTCGCCTCGGTACCTGTGCTAGTCTTGAGAAGATTAAGATCTCGAATATCGTCAGATTCAAGGAAATTGAGGACCCTGTCATCTGTATGCACGAGGACGCGTACAGAGTTTGCCTTGACATTCCGCAACACGGGCACCAACGGTCTATGAAGCTCTGCAGTCCTAGAGGGAGCAGTCGCCAGAATGACGTGCGAGAAATGATGGTAATCCTCCTCAACTGTTCGAATTGTCCAAGTGGTCCCTTCCGAAAGCATTGCCTTGACAGCGACGCCAAGGTGGATGTTATCCTTTGCTATCGGCTCCGTAAGCGCCGAAACAGCTGACATGCTATTGTTGGATAATAAATAATGGGGCTTTCTGAACGTCTTTCTCTTGTAATCAATAACATCAGCCGCCGGTGCACTCAGTATAACCTCTGCGTCGCAAGTGGACACTGCGCAAAACAGGGCAACCAAAAACCTATCGACAAACCACGTCGGAATGTGCCATCGCCGGGCAAATTCTCGCAACGATTCGATATGCCGATTCTCATCTTCGATGGAACTTTCATCGTCCGTATTCATCGTTCCGTACGCCTTCTTTGCTTCCTCACCTCCGAACCGCTTCTTGTTGTGTACGTGGCGCGGACTGATATCATTCTCAAACGAAACGCCTCCTTTCGGCCTGGCAAAGGCAGCTATTATTGAGAAATATATATACCAAAACGTGACTGCAATCAAATAACACGCCCATCTTAGTCTGCCTTGTTGCGACGGTCGGCCGCCTCGTCGAAAAATGCCTGCCCGGCCGCCATGCAAGAAATACGTTTTCGCGACGCCGCAGTCTTGTTCCAGTTCCGAAAACGAGTACGTGAACTGCGCGTCGTGAAACTGAAGCCCGAGTGACTTATATAGGGAAATGACGCGACGGTAATACCCGCCTGCGAACGACCGCATGGGCACGTCTATCCGGCGCGAGACGCCATCGGCGTCGGTTGCAGTAACTGACGACGAGTCGAATCCGATAGTAGAGCTCTAACATGGTGGCATTAAACACTAAAGAGCCTTCGCACGAATAGAAATGATCTCCTACCTCGTCGAACAAATGCACGCTATATTGGACCCGAGCGTTACTGGCCGTAGCTAGATAATAGGCGCTCACAAGGCCGGCAAGACCCGTCCCCACGATCGCAACTTTAACCACACGCGCAGATCCAGTGGTCGTTTGTTGCGCCGACTCACTCGACTCGGCTGAGATGGTTGACCCAGTATCGGACATTTCTCGCGCAAAAAACCCGTTTGTGGCGATGCTGAAGGTTGAGCGGACACCTGAACCGATATGAGCGGCTGAACTCGAATATAATCTGCTGGTTGGTGTTATCTAACTGAAAGCTACGTCCGCATTATCTCGCAACTATTCCTCCGATGTTTGTGATATTCCCGGTCAGCCAACTGGTCGGGCTTCTCATAGGATTTGCAATTTGCGGGGGGCCGGTTGGGGAGGTGAAGATTGCCAAGTGCCTATGGAACAGTTGCACCGAGTCCGACGACGATAGGACCCTTCAAGCAAAATATAAGGAGCACAATGGTATTTCCTAATCCGGTATTCATTCGGCAACGTGTTGATAGGTACAGAGCCAACTGCGCCGCACCAATGCCCTGAAACAGGCATGCCATTACCGTTTCTGATATTTATTGATAAAAACCTTATTTTGTGCGACACGAGTACGAGATGGACGTTGTGTCCACCTCGGACTACCAACATAGTCCTTGCTGACAGCACAGCACAGCACAGCCTCAGAGTAATTAACGCAATAAGCAGTTGTCATATATTGTGAACAAACTAATCAACAACATACTCCTTAAACCGTATTGTAGGCGGCATACATACAAAATACATGGCATAGTACGAACTAATTTACACGACAAAGTCAACGTGCAACACGTAAAAAAACCAATACCCATCAGAAAATACCGCAATACCTAAATCCACAACCAATTAAACAATACTTCCAAGTGACACCCTGCGACGACTACCCAAAAAAATAATAAAAAGAATAACCTACATCTTCAAATTCTATCAATGGCTTTCGGCACCTCGAAGCGCCTGCTCCAAGGCACCCATCATTCTAGTCTGCTGCTCGACCAGCGTCCGGAGCAAACTTGTCTGGGCAGCCTGCTCGGTTAACATCTGTCTCTCAAAATTACCTCCACTACGAGCCCGACGCCTGCCAGTAGCCGCAGCTCCAAGTAATTCCGCCTCGCCTTCGTCGAGCTCGTCCTCTGACCCGCTAACGTCGTGCATAGCGTCTGCAAGAGTGCGCAGTAATGTCTCCGCACGATTGCGCTTTTTCCGTCCACCCGTCGGAGTAGACTGGCTTCCTGCAGTAGACGTGCGCGCGCGCCGACGTTTGTTGACAGACAAAGCGACGCGTGCGGCATTTGGAGAATCGGACTCGGAAACATCGCTACCGTCTTCCTCCCCGTTACGGCGGGACGGTCGGGTTCCATTACGGCGGAGAAGAGATTGAGGCATTAAGATCGCGACGGTATTGTACACTGACTTACTTAACCAGGTCTAGAACTTGTCAGCGTTTTACCTCGAAAAAATAAGAGCTGGCCAGTAAGGTACCCTATTCTTTCCAAGAACCCGGCGATGATCCGAGGGACTCATATCCCACCAAGGTTTCTTGCTCGTTGCGATAGCAGTGCCAATGGCAGATCGCTCACGATTGATTCGATCCTCCTCGTAGTCAGTGATAAATTTGTAACTGGAAACAAGCCCGTACAGCTTGTCGTATACAGCCTTTGGCGGCCGTCGGACGATCTGGTCTGCTCCTTCGCTGTCATCGCCAGCATGAGGCTGTTGCTGCTGCTGTTGAAGAATCTGTTCCTGTCGCGCACAGAACGCTGCGTATGTATCTTCAACCAGGTCGTCAAGCGGAAGAAACTCTGCGTCGGTCCCGCGCGCAGACCTGACATCGTGATGAGCTTGAAGTAATGCAATCAGTTCCTCGTCACTCCAGTGCTTCAGCTTGTTGGTGGTGGGAGGGGCCATGGGACTAGGCTCTTGCATCATGTAAGTCGGCGCCGCCGCTGACATGAACGAGGTAGAAGAGGGGGCCCCTGACAGAGAGTCGGCAGACATCCATGAATATCGCGAGTCGGCACCGTTGCCCCCAGCAGCATTCCCAGCTCGCTGTTCGTCCCCGTACGAGTAACTGTTCGCATTGGGATTGGCAGCCGCGGCAGCCAGAGCCGCAATATCGTGTGCAGTGGCCGGGGCCGTGGTCTTGAAGATGTTGTGAGTTCGAATGAGATGACGAATCAAGTTCTTTGTGCCCTGGATATACTTGTACTGCGCATTGCACTTTCCGCCGCTCCCACTAGCGTCGTCCTGGCTACCTACTGAACCGGCTGGCCGTTCCCCCGTTGTTGTCACACCAACAACTTCTCGCATAAAGTCAGTCGACCGGCGCGGAGGGTGCTGACCGTGCATGCCACCGTTGACATTGACATCGACCTCGTCGTCTTCGTCCTCGTCGTCGTCATCAACCGCGTCTTTCCGTCGGCTTTTGCCCTTGCCACTACCTGGCGAAGCGCTGGGCAATTGGCAGACCGCATACATGATGCCGTCCTGACCAGGAATCTTGGAAAAGTAGTTCCACACCCACGACTGCTGTGTCTTCTTTTTGCCTGAGCCACTACCGCTGTCATTCGCCGCCGTTGCTACAGCCGACGATGCACTCCGTTGCTGTTGCTGGGACAGAGAGCTGGATGAGCCGTACTGAGCCTGAACGGGCGGAGGAGGCGGCTGGTGATGCAGAGGGTGGGCAAGAACGGGCATGTGTTGTTGCTGCTGTTGCAGCGGCAGCTGCTGATGGTGCTGGACCTGAGGCACCTGCTGCGTCTGCTGCTGTTGCGGAGGCGCAAGCTGGTGGGGATGCTGTTGAAGATGTGGATGTTGGGGTTGCGCCGGCTGCGGTTGCGGAGGATGGTTGAGCAGCTGGTGGTGCAGGTGCGGTCGCGAATAGCTCATGGTGTCGTGCCGTGTTTGTTTGTTTGTGGTGCGCGAGCAATTGACTTTCGCGACCGCGATGAGATGGGATAGTGCGATGGGCGGTTCAGGCCTAACTGCGGTTGGCTGGGTCGGGTCGGGGGAAGGCGGTGGGAAGACGATCCACTTTGGGCGGTGAACTTGGTGTTGTTGCGGTTGCGGTACTGGGTTGGGTGAAAATAGCTAGCGCCGTGTCCCAGATAGCAACCGCATACTGGGCACACTAAAATTCTCTGCGTATCCAACTAATTGATATTTATGCGCTGTCGTACCCACCGGAACGCCTGTAATGGCCTACAATACAAAGCCAAAAGGCATGCGCGGCCACGACGGCTGGAATTTCGTATAATGCCATTGCAGTATTTGTTTACGACATAAAGTATTCGGATGTAGTTGCCGACTTAAGCTATTAAATTCGACAGTTAAGTGTCCAGGGCCCCGTACCCAAAACTCCTGGGTTCGCGGCCTGTGATAGGTTGGGTGAGTCGCATAAAATCAAAACCCGAGCCAGAAACGAACTTAACTAACTCAGGCAGCTATATGACGTCATCTGAACCACTACGATATCATAGAGCACTAAATCGTCACGATAATAATACAAACCCTCATAGTTTAAAGTGCGTGAAACACTGCATATAATAATAGATAGTATATCCACACTGCTTCACTAATGCTACTCCGACCAGTCATAAGCACATGCATTCGGAACGATGTGGTCGGCTTCTTCATGTGCCAATAACGCGACGTTCATCAAGGGGGAGATCGCCATCGCCGGTGATCCTGCTTCCCCGAGCCCTGGCTTCGGTTCGCCAAAAATTCACGTCGCCGCATAGACGTGGAGAGATCACCGGCTACAGTCTACCGCCCGCCGTACCCTGTTCCACGCTTACGGCGGCCACAAGTGCCCACAATTTGCTGCTTCATCGTCTTCGATCGCTCAATCTAATTCTGGACCGTCTGAGCCGAAAGCGGTACTCCAGAAGTTCAATGAGTTCACGGCCGCGTGATCCGAAGTTCGTTCGACGTCCTTTATGACGTGTAAGGACGCGTATATTGCCTATATATATAGTCACACCACGGTGTGTTTGCTTTCTCATGTCTATGCTGAACCCCCTACTTCAGCAAATCGCCTCTCACTAGTTCCAAGGTAGCCGGTTAAACCAGCCATAATGCCTCGTCCAAACAGAACTCAGACTCAGCGCACTGCTGTCCTTATATCCTTTATAGTCTCCATAGTAATCAACTTTTTCTATCTCTCCGGCCACGGCGTTTCTGGAGACCGTCACAATGCAGTTTTCCACCTAGATCATACGCCATTCACACCCAACTACTACTTCCTTGTCCTGTTCTGGATTGCAGCCTACCTAGCTCAGATCGCGTACTTGCACCAACTGTTCGCAGGTGCCGAGGATTCCAGAAAAGCCGCCGAAGAAGTCGGCTGGTTCGTCACAGTGTAAGCGCCGCTTGCAGGCAGTTGATTCGTGGGGTGCTAATAAACACCAGGTTCAACACTCTGCACTTTATCTGGCTTCTGTTCATTGCCCACGGACACTCAGTTGTAGCCTTCATTGTCGTGATCTTCAACTTCCTTTTCACGGGATCCTTATACTGGCAGAAGCGAACTCACATTCTCCACCCGCCCAATCGATGGCTTACAATCCACATCGGCGCTGCCGGAATGCCGTTCGCCTGGACCCTGTTCGCGCTCTTCTGGTCCGGTGCTGTCGCTGTGCATAGCCAAAGCCTCGTCGCCCGCGTCTTTGCCAACATCTTCATCTGGGCCCTTCTAATCGTGCCGACCACGGCCTTGCTCGTCTTCGCTGACTGGAGCTTCGGGTATGCGTCCGCATTCCTGACCTGGGGCTTGGCTGTTGGCCAAATCGTCGACAAGACTTTCGCGCTGCAGTGGATCTTTGCTGTCATCATTGCGACTATCCTCACGCTGGAGTCCGCCATTATCATGTTCGCACGCGGGTTCACCGGCATGGCTAACAACGGCATTGGGCTTGAGGAGGTCTTGGAAAATGTCCGCGAGGGTAGTCACGAGGAGACCGCTTTGATTGAGAGCTAAACGGGAATAGGCTGTGCTAGGGATTTGTAAGATATGTGGGGTCGCGCAATTCAATGACTGGGATCTGAACGGTGCAGTGTGGACAAGTAATGCTAAAGTTATGTCCCCACTAATTTATCCAAAATGTATGTGCAACGAGATAATAAATAGTTTATAAAACTGGTCCTGCCGCTGGCAGACTCACTTTAATTAGGGATTTATTAAAAATAAGAAGACAGCAATCCAAATCCAAAAAATTCCAGCCAAGATCCTTTACTCATATAACACCGTAGTCGGCAACGTTAACCCAGCTAAGGTATACACAAAACCATGCAATGCACACCACGAGAGGGGAAGATATCTAGATCATCGTTGTGTATCCGTATCCGACCAACACTGTTAAGATCACACTAGATACTAACACTGCACCGCTGAGAACTTTGGCGGCACGTCTCGCACTTGTCATTGCACCCCTCGGCCGCTTCTGAAAGACCAGACTTCCGTTTCGCGCAGCAGATACAAGCACCCAGCCTTGCTTCGTAAGAGCTCTGACTCGACTCGCCTGACTTCTCGATAGTTGGCCCAACGCATCAAACGCGGAAGCTGGCGGCAGCGGGAACATTTGATTGGCCAGCTCTGGAGCGACCTTGGTGTGCACTTCACTTCGCGCTGGAGTAATGACCAGCATTTCCGTGCTTTGTTCGATTGCTTTCTCATCACGGGGTCTTTGTTTGTCATTCACAGCGGCCTCTATTCCGTCGTCCTGAGGAGGCCGACCAGAATGCTCTCCCTCGCCCAGTGTGGGAACTACTCCCTCTTTGATCTCAATGTTCATTGATTTCAGCTCCTTATTAACTGCCGCCTCGATCGCAGCTGCCAGCTTGGACTGATTGTCGCTTAAACTATAGTCCTTGGCCATCCGCCTAAGATGCAAGTCTGTGGACTCTATCGAGTCTCTTAATTCACCAATCTGCGAACTATAGTCCTCTTGCGTATCGTTCAACCAGTAGTAGTCCGACCTCAACGACTCTACTCTTTTCTCGAGCTCTGCCTGGCTGCGGACTACAGAATCCAATTTTTCCCGGAGTTGTACGTCAAAATTTGACGTTCTGCTTTCAGACGCTGCATTACCTTCGAATTTGCCGGCATACTCCGTTATGAGTGTCTCAGATGAAGTGGTTGCCTGGTCCGCATAACCAGTGGCCTGTTCAGCGTCCGCTGCCGGAACCGATTCACTAGTCTCGTAAAGGGCCCGCTCTCCAGTGGATTCAGGGGCTGGTTCAGGGGCTACTTCTCCTGCGAGTCCCTCAGCGTCATCACGAGCTTTCTCACTAGCATTTGTCTCTTCAACGGCCGCGGATTCGAGTTTGGCCGCGTCGACACCATCTGTCTGCGCAATATTGTCTGCAGAGGCAACAGGAGCTTTATTTACGTCCCGAGATGAGGTCACTTCACGATCTGTAATTGATCGACTCGATTGCTCAGCAGCCGCGACAGACCCGTCAGGCATTGCTTCATATGCTTTGGAGACTCTCACAGATTGAGCTTGCGGCCCGCAGTTTGCATGATTTGCTGGAGAGTTGTCTGTGAATTCCTGTTGCACTACGGATCCTTTGTCCTTCTTAGCATCATGTAACTTGGCAAGATAAAGAGGACCTCCGGCTAGTGTGACATCATCAACACTGACCGGGCCATCAGAGCGCGCTTTGCCGACAGTCCCACTGAATAATTCTGGCTCTGGAGTCAACGACGAAGTAACGTCCTTGGTCGCACCCTTCTCCCTGTGGCTAGTAAGCGTACATCTTGCCGCCAATGGCCAAAGCCGTGGGAACATAGTGTAGCCCTCCCCCTTCGCATTCATTTCCGGTGCAGCCCTCTTGACTTCAGACGCTACATCAATTGCGTGAGGAAACGGATGATCAACGTCGAGCAGGTGCTTGCAGAACCTATCCACAATGGTATTTCCGCTCCGAGACTGCTTATCAGGCGCGAACAACTCTGTGTAATGCTCTCTTACCGTAGAAATAGGCGCCTGCCCAGAATTCCCATCATACTGTCTAAGAACCGTAGTACTACTAGCAACGGGTGGAATCTGGGCCTCATCAGACGTTCGAGTCTTCCCAGTTGGCGTAGTTCGCTTGGCATCTTGCTTTCTGCTTTCATGCACAGACCTAGCAGCGAAGTACTCTGCCATGTAGTCGAAAGGTCCCAGATCAGAGTTGAGGCTATTACGAACGATATACGGCTTGCAATGCTGAACTAATCCCGGTCATTACAATGCTATCCTGAGTGCTCACGTTACATACCTTTCGGCGAGACTTGACCTGTTAACTTGCTAAAAAGGTTTCGCTCGACAAATCTAGAAGACTAAATCGTAGTTAGCGCAATATATTCTCATCGATGCAGCGAGACTATAGGACAAACCCCATCTGTCGGCCGTATAAATTCCACGTTCTGCAGGTTCACTTTCCTCGTCTTCCACACCCTCCAAAAGCCTCGATACTGCTCCCTATCAGCATCCAATAAACGGTGACCAATCGATTTATTTGACCATCCAAAGTAGTAGCTCCTCCGCAGGTTGATTCTCATTCTATTCTCCACAGATCGGCCGACAGTTGGCAGTCGATATGATCTCACAGCCTCGCAAGAAGACTGCACTGCTAGACCCCGCCGCATTACTTCAGGCTGTCGCATATTCGCGCACCGCAAAGGCATCCTCGGTCTTCCAATCCACAGATGAGTACAAAAGTGTGCAAGATCGTGCTGGTGCACGCGTGATGTGTCAACGTCAGAGGACCTTGCGGCTCATCATTTCGTAGCTAATTGTCACGTACGTGTCGTGCTTATGGATATTTGGCACCGGTCATTTGTCAGTTGTGCGAAAATTGGGACTTTAGTTTGTCGGGGATTAATCAGGCCGATCCCCGAGACTCATGGGCCATTTCGACCGATACAGCTTAATGATTCATTGGTCATAATGAGTGTTCAAAATGCATATATATCCCAAATTTGACTGAGACAGAAGTTGAATATTAAGATTAACGACTACAATATAGTTGACTATAGCAAACTCGATCAATTTCGTTGTACAGCATTATGTATACAATAAAAGCAAATAAATATGGATACAAAGTTTAACTTACACCAAGTAGATCTACATAACTAGTTGCGCCTATTAAGCTTATAAGAATTGCGTAAAATACATATCCCGGCTACGTTGAACCCAAACTAAATGAGCGACCTAAAATTACATAATAACTTTAAAACTTCTTCCTGAAAACGGCCCCCTGAATGAAAGGATTAAGCACTAAGATGATCCATTTGCTGTATAATTGCCCAGGTTCCATCCTCTTTCTGTGCCAACCTGTGTTTGGGGACTGCCGGCATCTGTTCAGATTGGTCAGTAAGACAACTTTGGTCAACTGCGTTCTGCGATTTCCGTCCCACTAACGGCGAACTCGACTTTGTTGTACTCCCAGGTGCTCGTTGTGTGTGACTATACACCGGGGTGTTTCGTCTATCTCGAAGAATCATTCGTCCGGCAGGAGTCCCGCTTACAATGCTGCCGAGTTGCTGATTCTTTGGCGTAGATGTGGCCGACGAAGGAGGAGACGATGTTGCGAACACGTTGGCAGGACCGAAACTTCGTCCTAGCTTGATTGCCCTAACAATCCAGTTGTCATTGGCTTGCGCCGTCTTGGGAGCCGCCCATCGAGGCTTACATCCCTTCTCCAGCTGTCGCACTACATCCGGGGCCGCATACTCGTCTATCCATTCGTGGCCCTGCAGTCCAAGTAGGTGCGACATTACACCACTTGCAATGGCAGCATCGGAGTATCCACCTTCAAGTAAGGAAATGACTCGACCATCACAGAAAGTATTTGCCAGTGCGACTGCATCGTGTGAGAACCTAGAGTAAAACGAAGTCGGCACATGAACACCGTGACGTTGCATTCCTTTGTCTTCAAACTCTGATCCATCAAATCCCGCCGAGAGGAATACACCAGCTTTAAAAGTTTTGTTGCCATCAATTATCTGAGCGCTGTCCCGTGCTGCACTCAAAAACTGTTTCGCGCGTCTGAAGAGTTCCGAATAGCGTGTCATGTATAATTCGTCAAATTCTTCGGGCGTAGAATATGGCTCCATATGGACATTCCAAATACACAAATCGTGTGCGATAACGCACGTCGAAGCGTTCTTTATATGCTCAGCCGTCGCGTATCCTACTTCGGTAGGAAATGAATTAATATCGTGTAATGAGAAGTATCCGATCTTCGGACCCTGCATGCTTTTCACCCGTTCAGGCTCCGCTGCCTCATGCTGCGAACTTTCTTCGTTTCTGTAAAAGTCTTCGTCATGCTCTTCAAGACCTGACAGTTTCCAGCATATATCTTGACTACCGTCACCGTGATGAAGATCAAAATCTAGAATTATCGCGTGTGTCAGACCATACTTTGCCGCTGCATATTGTATGCCGACATGAACATTATTAATGAGGCAAAATCCTGAAGGAGTACATGGGTGAGAGTGATGGCCTACATATATTAAAATAGAGCACGCAGTGTCCACTAAGTAGTAGAACATACCTGGCGGTCTTATGCTAACAAAACACCGCTTCACTGACCCAGGACCATTATCGAATACTCTATCCACAGCAGATTGAACTGCACCAATAACACCTTCTAACGCAGAAACTGTACCTTCAGATAGGTAAATATCCCCTGAATTCCAATCATCGGGTACTTCTAGCTTGTTTTCATTCAGCTTGTCCGAAGCTGACCGACATAAGCTTTTCAGTCTGTTGGGCCAGTTCTTTCCATGCACCTTCATCACATGAGGACACTCCTCTAGATTCACCGTTTCGGCGGAAGATTCAAGTAAATAGGCATCAGCACCTGCGAGTGTGATCGCCGCACCAATACCAACCGCACTCGCATTCAGACGCTGCGGTCTTTCGACAATTGAAGCCAAATATCTTTTAGGGACCCACTTTCGCGAAAATACGTGCATGTAGGAAAGCGGTGACAGTAGCAATAGTGTTTTATTCGAGTTGTCGGGCAGCAGTGCAGTCGACTTTGAAAGCTCCTCCTTGGGCGGCTCCAATTGCGGTCGCTCGTCGTGAAGTTGCAGCCGAGAGATTTGATCTGCAATTTCCTCCGGTAGAGGCGTGACAACAGTCGCATGAATGCCAATGTCTGCCTCTTCTTTAGCTGGCGTTTTGGGTGCTTCACGGGCATTTTCAACGTCCAAACCCCCTTGTAGCCGAATACCAACGCTTGGTGTCCACAGCTGACCGATTAAATGTTCGGGAATAATCGGCCGATTCTGCTCTAGAAAGTCTCGTGGCACAGGTGGCCCCATAATCATCTGTTCGATTGTGTCATCTAGAAACGCCTGTTCCTCATCTGAAACTGCGAAGCCTTCTTGGGCTGGGCGAAAAGGCGAGGACGACGGGTCTTCATCGTCCTCATTCAAAAGGGCTGTAAACGAAAAGGACGGAAACGGTGCATGCGCTGCCCCAGAGGGAGCATTGGAACCTGTCATGGGGAGCTCGTTAGCCGCGTAATCAGCAGTGGTACTGCTGGTGGTCAATTCGAAAGTGGCAATAGGGGTATTTTTGTTTTTTGTTGCCCAGCGGGTTGCGGGAAAGGGGATGCCTCGACAAATCGCAGGAGCAAAACTCGGCGCCCGACGTCATCTTAAAATCTCTCCGTGTCCGATGAGATAAACAATGAACTTACCCGGCTTAGAGCGATCATATTGGACTTCGAGCATTCTTGGAGAACCATAACTATGTGTAGGCGCTGATACGAAATTGTGGAGCTGCCATAAGAATTTCATCGTATCATGGGATCCTGCGTACCAGCAGTTAATGGAATTAATCAACGATGACTGCAAATTCTTCATTTAGCGGCACTATTCATATGTACGCGCCTCGTCTCGTCGGCTTCGAATTCGCCACATCAACCGGAACGACTCATAAGAACGTTCTCCTGTTCGTCGGAGGCTTAGGCGACGGGCTACTTACCGTGCCATATGTTCCACAATTAGCTAAGTCACTAGATGGTTTAGGATGGGGCCTAGTGGAGCTGCTCATATCATCGTCGTACCGCGGCTGGGGCGCCGGAGATTTAGTTAGAGACGCATGCGAAATTGAACAAGCTGTTTCTTACTTTTCGAAGTTACGTGGGGGAAAGATCGCCTTAATGGGCCATTCGACTGGATGTCAAGACGCGATATACTATTTGACGCGTTATAACGCTTCACTCGTGAATTCGAAACTGGCCGCTGGAATACTACAAGCGCCAGTGTCAGATCGTGAGGCAATGCAGCGCTTGTTTCCGGAGAGGTACACTGAGATGCTGGACTTTGCGGTCAGTCAAATCAATATCGGTCGCGGAGACGAATTTTTACCAAAAAACTATTCCGACCTTTTTTTTAGTACACCCATTACGGCAGGACGCTGGGTTTCTCTCGCAAAAAAGCTAGGCGACGATGATTTTTTCTCTTCAGATATTGAAGATGATGTTTTAAAGACTACATTTGGGATTGTAGATGTTCCGCTGTTAGTCTTGTACTCTGGCTCAGACGAGTTCGTGCCAGAGACAGTTGATAAGGCGCGTTTGCTTGGCCGATGGAAGTCCATTACTTCAGAAGACAGCTGGAGTCCGCACAGCGGTATCGTTGAAGGTGGAAAGCACAATCTTGGAGAAGGATCAGACTCTGGCGCTGTCGACGACGCAATATCAAGAGTTTCTGCGTTCTTAACGAGGCTGTAAATTGGTAGGACTCTTGATACAAATTCTGGATAAACACCCGGAGACGATTGCATTAACACATGAATTCGGTCATCATACATCAAACAATGCATTATTAAAAGGGCTTATACAATAAACATTTTAAATTACACATTGCACAAAAGAGAGCATATTCCTCTATTCTTCTAACGTGAGCTACTCGTCGTTAAGCTCCTCCGCTTCTTCTTCGACATCCTCTACGTCCTCAGTAGGTTCTTCACTGACCTCTGGCTCCTCCTCGCCCTCAATGGTCTCAACCGGCTTCTTAGTATACGTGAGCGAGAACAAAGCAGCTTCTGGACCTCGGTTCGTGCTCTCTAATAGGTCAGCGCATGCAGCGACATCACCGACTGTCCACAGAGCGGTGAAGGCAACATTGTGAACGCCAGACGAGATGGCTTTCTCGGCAATTTCGCGTAATCCTTTTTCGTTGTTAGTGCTAGTATAGATGAGCAGTAGCGAGCCCAAATCCGAAACAGCAGAGAAACATTTCTCAGCCAAAGCGATATCCCAAGACTGTAGAGCCATATCACCAAGAGTTTTCCACTTGTGGTCCGTCGAATCAGCTTCCGCAATTTCTTGTGCGACCTCAAGGTTTCCCAACGAAAGGGCGAGTTCAAATTTGTGATCCGGATCAGTTGAAATCTCAAGCGCTAGTTCTTTGTAACCTTGACCTTCAAGGAACCGAGCAATTCGAGTCCGTTCGCTAATTGGGATCTGCTCGAGAAGAGATTCGGCATGCTCCATATCGCCACGAAGAACAACCGTCTGGTACTCCAGCACAGCCAGCGAAACGGCGTATGAAATAACGTTTGAATCTTTGTCTGCCAAGTAGACACGGCCATCGCGGGGAATATAGCCCAGCAAGTACATTGCCTGATCAAAATGGCTAACCGTGTAGGTTTGCTCACCGACCAGATAGTTCAGTCTGTTTGTCGATGTAGTGTAGATGAAGCAGTCTCCCACCCACTTTCCTGTGCGAACCGTCTCGTTGATGTCTGTCACAACTTCGAAGGCTTCTTCGACTCCCTCATCTTCGTCCACTCTGTCGTCTTGGACAGCGGCAATGTATGAATCTTTAGAAAACTTCAAAACATAGAAGCTGTCGTCGCAAGCAAGCGCGACAAGCTCGCCGGAGTCGGACCAATATATCTATCTCACGTCAGCAGCGACCATGGACATAGCATCCATCCCAATTGTACTTACTTCATTAGGAACAACGTCAATCCGTCTGACGAGCAGACCTGTATCCCAATCGTACAATCCAACCCAGTCGCTACCCTTCACACCCAGCAGAGTGCCTCCAAAAATGCCTTCCGCGTTGTAGTTGAATTGTATGTGTCCAGTAGACATTTCCTTGAAATTCTTGTAGACCTTAATTGCAGTTGAGCTCTCCTGCACCGCATACATATTGCTATCCTGAGCCCAAACAAATTGTAACCCTGGACCGAACGACTTGTTACGCCACGCAAGTGCTGTGAAGATGATATACTCTCCATCACCACAGACAGCCACGAAACGACCATTAGGTGAGTGAATAAGTTGCGTAGGATAAATTTCCACTGAACCTAAATCCTTCTGAGGAAGTGGAATAACTTCACCGTCCTTGGTACTGTCACTGCCTTTAATAACGCTGCTGCAGACTTCCGCGTGCTTAGTCCAGATAACCTTTCCACTTGCATCCATGGAAATTGCAGGTTCTTCTCGTCCCATCCTCATTACAACTGAACCTTCATCAAAACCGACAGCAATCGCATTGGTGCCTTTTCGATACGAAACACACCACGCCCGTTCGAGACCGTAGTTCATGGTTTGCTCAAGCTTGTAGGTGCTGGCGTTCCAGACCTTGACAGTGGAGTCCTCGGAGCCGGAAATGATAACTGGCAATTCAGGGTGGAAAACTGCAAATGAGACATTGGAGGTGTGACCCTCGAGGGTCGCAATGCAGCTCTTAGTCTGATAGTCCCAAATTTTTACAGTCTTATCATCCGAAGTAGTAATTATGTATGGCTTATCTGCGAGGGGATAGTAGTCGACAAAGTTGACACCCTTCGCATCGTGCGCTTCCATCGTGAAATTTGGGGTCGGCGATCCAAGAGACCATATCTTAACAGTGCGATCAAGACACGCGGATGCAAAGGTATTTGTGTCCTTCGGGTTAATGGCAAGAGACATAACGTAGTGGTTGTGGCCCTCGAACACTTGAATGCATCGCCAATCCTTGTCCCAGTTCCATAGCTTGATTGTCATATCATCCGAAGCTGTTAGTAGGAAACTTTGAGTTGGATGCACGGCAATGGCACGGATATAGTCCGGGTGGGCTTCGAATTGCGCGACTTTTTCGGATGTGTTGTAGTTGTACACGCGGACCTGAAAGTCGTCACTGCCGACGACAAACCAGTTCTTTCGAGCAATAAAACGACCCGCTCGGACAGGAACTTCGGTCACGTCAAAGGTTTTGACTATTGCCTGTGTTTCGTACGACCAGATTTGCACATGTCCTAGGATAATAAGCTCACAGTCCTATCACAAAGCAGACCGACTAACCGCTATAGAGTGTTGCAAGAATCCACGGCTCGGTGGGATGGAAATCAATCCCCTTGACACGGTCCGATCGTGCTAAAAGTTGTCTCTGTGATAGGAGGACAGGTCAGCATATTCACAGTTGAAGTGCAACTCGATCATCATTCATTCCTGGGCACAATTCATTGGCCACCACAAACCAGGTCTATGTTTCAGCAGCATTGGCCCAAAAGACGAACTGTATGCCATCTTGATCTATTCGCAACTCCTTCAACCTGACCTCCTCGAGAATTCATCCGACAACGAACAACAGAAATAACAATGCAACATACCTTGATATCTAACCGCATAACTAAGACTATATTACGCGTTTCCACTCACGCGAAACCGCTAAAGTAATCGAACAGGGGAATTGTCAATAAAGCAAGGAATCTACGCAAAGTCGAGGTCAGGCATCGTGGATGTACCTGTGAGGTGTGCAGCCTCGTTGTGCCAAAGTTGTCACGTTTATGGCCCTAAAGGAGAGATTTTGGCATGCCTCATTTGCAAGGGTTCCCAAAAGCACCTAACCCTATTTGATTTAACTCTTATGCTCATGAGCTCTGTGGACCCAAAAGAGCGACTGAGTTTTAAGATGACATTGGTGCCTTTTTGGGTGTCACTAGCCACGCGTTGGTAGCTTATCGCCCTATCTGAAACGTTCTCGACAGGACAAGTGACTACATTCCATGGCATCTCGGAACTGCATATCGAGACCAATTGCTATAATCTAAGTCTTTGGAAACGGTTCATGACCCTATATTACTCTATTGCGTGACAAATAGTCTCAACATCGACCTCTCTACTGCACCAAATGTAAATGCTCGGGAACAACATTCAATAGCTTAGCGTTAGTAATCGCTGATCGGACATTGTTGATAACCTGAATCTCCATCTTCTTCTGAGTCTCATATGTACGAGTGCCAACATGTGGCATCAATATAACCTTAGGGTTGGCCATGAGACCGGGATGGATGGCTGGTTCCGCTGCGCTTTATGTTAGCCAGAGCCTCTTTAGCAATCTAGCAGGTGACACTGACCCTCAAAGACATCCAAGCCGACACATCGCACCTTCCCACTCTCAAGAGCATCAACAAGCGCCTGCTCATCAATGACGGCACCTCGGGCAGTATTCACAATGACGACGTCGTCTTGCATTTTGTCGAAAGATTCCTTGTTAATGATATGACGCGTGTGAGGGTTCAGTGGCAAGTTAAGAGAAATAACGTCACTGGTGGCCAACAGCTCGTCGAAGCCGACGTACTTCGCACCAGCTGCCATCTCCTCGGACAAAGGCTTCCGATTGTGGTACTGAGTGATCATACCGAACGCATCGGCACGTCTCTTGACAGCTCTTCCGATACCACCCATACCTAGAATACCCAACACCTTTCCTTCAGGATCATGCGAAAGAGGGACATCTTTATTCCAGTTACCCTTTCGCAGGGTTGTCATGCAAAAGTTGAACTCCCGAAGTGCGCCAAGTATGAGGAACATATTAACATCGGCGGTCGCGGCGTCGACCGTTCCAGGAGTGTTCGACACTTGGATGCCCTTCTCAGCACACGCATTGACGTTGATCTTGTCATAACCGGCGCCATTGTGACAGATGAACTTCAGCGACGGAGGCAATACTGCAATAATATCCTCGTCAATGTATGCACCGGCCGGGGAGTCGTTCGTGTGGTATATAACTGCAATGTCGGAGTATTTGCCAGCGAGATCTTTGATGAAGACTTCCTTAGAGGACGAGTCGCATACAGAGATTGTTGCGAATTCAGACAGCGCTTCCCATTCGGCATTCGCGTGGACTACCTCGCCGAGTAGGAGAACATGTGGTTTGGTCATGGTGAAATATGGCAGATGTTCACTGGGCGCTCAATTGAAAACGAAGAGTCGGGACCACCAGCTTTAAATAGACTAAATAAGCCACTGACGAGGGGCACATTGGCCGCGGGAGAAGCGGCGGGTATTTGAGTATGCGATAAATACATGGTGAGGTTGGCGACGTGGGGTAGAGCCGTCGTAGAGCGGATGTTAATCCGAGTGGGGTTGGGATTATATTATGATAGCCGGCAGCGGGGGCAGCTAACCTCCGACGCTTGCAGTTCGCTTTGGGAGACGTACCATCTGCAACAGCTCACAACACCAGATCTTTGCTAGCTATTCTGATTTGAGGAAGTCTTATTGGACTCTGTTTTGCTATTGGCAAAGTCGAATGGGGGAGCAATTGCATCATTTTTTTGGGCGTAGTGGCCAGAAATGCGTCAGTCTCGTGAGGAGCGCGACTATCCCGCAGGTATCCCGCGCCGCAATCCCGCGCATCTGCAATGCAGCGCTAGGGTCCTTGCACTTGTAGTCTTGCCTGTTCGCTTTTGTTACCGGGTTCTCAATGAATCATTATGCCAGTAGATCATTGTCCTCAGCAAATATTTTACCATGGACGGTTATACCACTAAGTCCTTGTGTCAGCGAACCCATTCCCCCCCCTCTTGTTACGTTAACTCGCGACAACCACAGTGATCGGTTCCTGGCCGGCTGTCCACGAGCATTTTGCTCGCATTAAATACACATATTCTTTGCCTTCTCAAATCATCGGTGCGCAAACCCTCAATCAATGATAATGCGAGATCTCTCAGGGCTGCGAGCGACGCACCTGCTTCGACTTGGTCTTGATCGAAAAACCTACGTTTTAACATACCTCCTGTGGCACTGTCAGTTGAAAGAAGGTGTTCAAACGTTGTCCCACAACTGGTTTGCCGCCATGCTCACGAACCGGGGAAGGCTCATGGCGCTTCTGGAATGAAACACTTTGCACTCCGACATTCAATTGGTCTGCCAGTGTTTTCTACTGATAATTTCGACCACTAACTGCTTTAGGATATGCTATATGTATGTATAATCGGTGGTTGCGTGTATAAATTCTTGCTTCGGCAGACCCTAAAATTCCGACGGCAACTAACCCGCCAAGTGGATGAACAAGTCCCTGACTCCTGTAGTCTCAGGGTTAGGGCCGATTTTTGGCGCACATTTTGTCACACTTGGCACCGCATCTCCAATGAGGCAGTTCCATCTTCTGGACCCCGATTCGGATCCGTTCGGCCTGTTTCTAGGCGTGCACGCCAAAGAAATAGCGCCTTGTGCGGATACCACTCAAATATTCAGGGTTAGGGAGGTTGTCTCCTGGCTGTATCGTCTCCCCTAGCCCCAATTCGCGAGCGAATACGCAGACGTAATCCGACTACGCCCAAATCAGTATGTTTCAGGATTAGGGTTCCATAACCTTTAAAGGCGTAGCACATATACGCCATATTTATCGCAATAACAACTCGACTCAATTCGATGATTTGTGGTGTTGCGTCACTAAAAGTAAGAGATCCCGTAATCTGCTTTACGGAATCATGTTTGTTGATAGACAGTCAGTTTCAAGTAATAAGGTATCGTGGGGACAGCAACGAAGCAAAGTGGCGCGGGATAGAACCCGGGTCAGGTCCATTGTGCAAGTTTGAGGGTTAGGCAGATTCGCAGGGGAATTTTCCACCGTAAGAGAATATTTTGCGCTGGCGAATTTACCGGGGTTCGTGTCTAATATCGAATTGGTGCGCGATATGCGAAAATCACATGCTTTTGGCCATAATCGAACTTCTCACTCTGCAAACTGATTGAACAATCACCAATGCCTCATCTCCAGCAGCAAATGAACTCACAGTAAGGGATACACGATCAATTGCTCATCTCGGGTAGCAATGCGGGTAACAAAATCGCTGTCTCCTGGTGACTCATTTCGTCACATGATCCTCAGGATGCCAGTTTGAAACATTCTAAAACATTATACACATGGTCGTCATATCCAAGAGTACCCAAAACCTATCATTCTCCCACAAATATATTGGCGGCCCGCAGTCTACTCTCAACCGCTAGATGCCGATTGAGAAGGATTGCAAACTGTCCTGTGAATAAGAGTGAGCGCTAATCACTATGGCTGCAGGCTGAATCACTGAAAGCAGCTAGCCTCAGCGTACACCATCACCGCTCACTGCATTTGCGAGCGACAGCCTGTGGGGCCGGTGACCGTGAACAATTATCGCGAGACAATATATTTGCGAAATCCAATAAGGAAGGCTTGCGTATTGCTTCCGGACGAACCCTACTTGCGAGTGTGATGAGGTGCATGCAAAGTGCATGGTCAAATCTGGAATTGTGACTGTAATCAGATGGCCAATGATCCATTCAGTGCCTAGTCCAGGCATCAAAGTATTCTCCGAAAATTGGGGGACATTGTACAAGTTTGCAAAAATCGGAAAACAGTAGTTTTCAGAAAAAGTGGGTTGCAGCCTGTGGCTGCAATAGGAAATCGAGGATAACTGCTGGCTCGACCGCGTGAACGCGGTGCAAGAGCCCATGATCAGTCAAGTCAGACAGACGCAGAGCTATTTCCAACTAAAGAAAGAAAACATGTAAAGTTATACATTTTTGCGACTGGTTAGCGTGCTGTCCGCGAGTGTGCAATTGCAGTTCTTTTTTGATTTGCACGTGTGTGACGAGCCTCCATCCACGAGAGCACGTCAAAGCCAGAACTGTTGTCCCCGCGTTCCTCATGCTGCCATTAAGTCGCGACGCCCGGTTTCGTCGGTTCCAGTTTGGGTTTTGGTGTGATGCATGCAGGCATTCTTTGTATACTGTAAGTCCTCCACCAACGAATGGATCTTTTGTTTCGGCGCTGATTTTTCTTCTCGTCGCCTTGCGCCAAGCGTACGATGAATACCGCTAGATCTCAACTGTTCTCCTTGACGCTGCCCGCATAATGCCTACCTCGTGGTGTCGGCGGTTTCCGATGCCCCGTGGTCGCAATTATAGCACCTCATCTGGCATATATAAGTTCGGCCTATTCCGCTCTGATGCGGTCCTATTCCGGCTGCTGATATCTACTCCTACACAATGTCTAACGAAGGAGTCTTACCAACTGTTGAGCGGAATGCGGCCTCCACCTCGTCCACTCTTGAGCGAGAAAAGACAATTCGTACGGCCAGCGTCCCTGGCGCCGGTATCCTCCAACCGGTCGCAAATCGCGTCGCCGGCCTGCCCGACCACGCGCGCAATGAACTCATCGCCATGATCAGCGAATTCGTCGGGACCTTTCTCTTTCTCTTCTTCGCCTTTGGCACTGCCCAGGCCGCCAACTCGGACCCCTATCTGACGACGGCCGGCTCAAACCCTAGCCAGCTCGTCATGATCTCGCTCGGCTTTGGCTTCTCACTGGCTGCGAACGTGTGGACTTTCTTCCGTGTTTCCGGCGGTCTGTTCAATCCTGCCGTCTCACTAGCTCTCGCCCTTGTCGGAGCCATTACTCCCATCCGTGCCGCCCTGCTGTCGGTCTCCCAGATCCTGGCCGGCATCTGCGCGGCCGCCGTCGTCAACGCTCTCACTCCTGGCGAAATTCTCTTCGCCAATGCATTAGGCAGCGATGTCTCCACGACCCGCGGCTTGTTCATTGAGATGTTCCTCACCGCGCAACTGTGCGTAACAATCCTCATGCTCGCAGCCGAGAAGCACCGCGCACGCCCGTTTGCCCCTCTCGGCATCGGCTTCGCGCTCTTCATCGCCCATCTTGTCGGCGTCTACTTCACAGGCGCCGGCGTCAACCCGGCCCGCTCGTTCGGGCCCTGCGTGGCCATCCCAAGCTTCCCAAACTACCACTGGATCTATTGGCTCGGTCCCATACTCGGCGCAGTCCTAGCCGCCGGACTGTACAAGTTACTTAAGATCCTGCAGTACGAGACCGCGAATCCGGGTCAGGACGACGACGGATTCGGTGTTCTTGTTACATACGTTGAGGACGAGAAGTTGGGCACTAAAGTTCGTGGTGGCCATTTGGAGCCGTGATTTTGTTTCGTCAGCACAACTTGCAACTTGGTATTTGGAATAGTTCTCAGGGTAATTAGGGAATAATATCCATGATGGAAGACGGGCGAATTATTGTTGTAGATATTTGGATTAATCGTACTAATAGCCTGCGTTTTCGATATTTCAGCCAGCTCAGAAACCGCACAACAATGTAAGTCAGTCACGTCCCGGGCGCAATATCCATTTCGAAAATGGGCTCTCCATCTTCTTTCATACTGAGTAAAACTTGTTTGACGGAAATGCCATTTAAGAAGACCTGCTGAAGTAATTGAAAATCATTACTAGTTAAAGATCAGTAGCTACGACATGAATTGTCAAATGATCAATCATCAACGAAGGCTCAGTTTTTGGTCACACATTTCCTAGAGTGCAAATTCTTTGTCTAATTAAAGACCTCTTAATTCCCTCAAGATCATCCAGGATGATCTTCAACAGATCGTTACAAACCCCTTCATTGTTGTCGACTTCGACTGGCACTCAAAACACATCGTAGCATGGAAGTTCTTTGAATGGGATGGAATTTTTCGTACAGAAAGTAGATTACAATTATAGTGATCCTTGACGTCTTAGGTACCCGGGATAAAGAAAGTAGCTTAGTCTACGGTCACCGGAGGGGTACTGATTTGATCACAAAATCAAAGTCTTATAGACGATACGCAAAGATTAAAGGAGGAAGGGTGCTCAGGACACCTGACGTCGTGAAAACTTTGCGCTGTCGAGCAGCAGCTATTTGGGCAGCCTCCGTAGGCCCTGTCCCGGCCAACATTTACGTTAGTATGGCGCAATGGACACCAAGTACAATTTGAATACAGAATTTTTAGAAAGCGCTCGACGAATTTTTCCTCCATTCCAGCTACCATCAATTTTCGGCTCTCTTGATTGACACAACCGGCATGAACGATACGTCCTTTCACACTCCAGAAGTTGGAGCGTTTCATTTCTGACCTTCAACGATGCGATAAAGCATATACGTCTACACCTTATTGTTCAGCGTGACTTCGTGAAGACGCAACCTAGGCCTAACCTTACGGAAAAGCCTCCTCAATTTCTCAAACCGCTACTCTTATTGTTCAGCACCCGTGGATTTCGCAATTGCTAGAATCGATGTTGACGACGGTCAGCGAATCTATGACTTCGCTCACTTTCACGACTTCGAAAGTGATCTTCGTCAGCGCAAAGAATGCGCTCACATCGGCCACAATTACACGAATTGAAGGGATGCTTTCTGACCTTCAACGATGCGATAGAGTGGTTAGACCGCCAGGATCAAGCCTACAGGGCCGAATCCCACATTCCTTTTCCTTGGAGACCTGCCATAGTCGGTGTAGCAGCTCATGCTTGTTGAAAAATGAGGGTGTCGTGGTGCCAGCTAATTGGTGTGGGTCATGTGACCTTACGTCATGTTAGCTGTTTGCATCGACGGCAAGTTTTCACTGAGGCAGGTGGTCGACACTCATTTTCGGGTTCTCAGGTGCCTAACCAACGACTATATACGTCGTTGTAATGGGTGACTTCCCGTAGCGGCGAATTTTCCAAACGCGCAAACCAGACTCGTGGAATCGCAGATCCAAAAAAAGGCCATTTCCCGTAGCAACGAACGTTATCACCCGACCAGACACGCATATTCACCTGACCCCTGGAGTGACTCGAATGCCCAACCAAATTTCACACTCGTCTTGTTTGTTGACGCGTCAACACTGCGAGACTCTCCCACCTCTACAACAAAATCCTTAGTTGACAACTTTTTAACAGTCTTACGCGCATGCGATTCCGACCTATTCATCAACTACCGCCTCTGAATTCCACTATGTCTTCATCACGTCCTGCTCATACGACACCTACGACCGAAGTTTCGTGTCAGGTCACGGCGCCGCTGTAATGATAGCGATAAGGGTTAGGTGTAAATAGGGACAGCAATTGCTTATCTTTAATTCTTATCTTTGGTTCGGGCAGGCGTCGCCCATTTATTTTTCTATATATATGTACGCAAGTTTTCCTTGTCCTTCTTTTTTTTTCTTTCTTTGACGACAATACAAGCGTAAGTCCCCACATATCCATTCTCTGTTCCCACAGTAATTGACCCTCACAGCCGCTCGCGCCGCCCTGAATACGGTGGCGTCCAGGACCCTGGCTGCGCCACACGGACGTTTGTATTTTCGACTTTGTTTCTATTTTGACGTCGTTGATTTATAATGTTTCTATTTTTGGTGAATTATGGACGCTCGGCGCTCCGGCTTCGGCGCCCATATAAGCTGGCGCCATAGCCTCGTTGTTATATTCGAATAATATATTCTAAAATATCTGACCTTTGGTTTCCACCTCATAAGATCGTTAGCGCCCAACTCGAACGTCCTCCGAGTTCTAGGAACAATACTAAACCTAGGAACACGGCTGAGAAAAGGATGAGAATGTGGAAGCAAAAGGGGTTGCAGGAGATCCGCAAGATGGTTGAGTTCAACCTTCGTTGCGTCTCCAAGAGGGATTGACAAGGATATTTATATACATGCTTAAGACCTGATAGCCCTCTCTTCCCAATGACAGTATTTTCTCTGTGGCTAATCTTTTAAGTAAAGATTTGCATGTACTAGTGAATTTAATAGTACGTATGAAAATACAGTCATTGACTACACTCTTTAGAGTAGGAATCTACTAGCTTGCAGAATATGATATGCATCCTAATCATATTCTGTCCTCATGGCCCCGCACGGCATCACTGTGCAGGTGGGCTCTAGCAAGTCATTTTGATCATCGTGTACAGGCCGTCGCCTGAGGAACGATGGTGCGGTAAATGTGTACCTGAGTCAGGGGTACACTAAACTCTAATAAGGATAGTCGATGTGGCTCTAATCACACGACTACTTCCTGTGCCCGCACTCACGTAGTGAGATCCAGCCCGTCGGCTCATCATCACTAGTGTCAAGTATCATGACGTAGAGATTACCTATGGTGATCTGCCGTTGCCTTGATGCAAACTATAGAGCATACACTTCACTATCTAAGAAGAGGATACAGTTGTATTTTAACACACGGCTGCAGCAGAAGCGTCATGACACTGAGGCTCACGCGAAGCCACGGATATTACTAATCAAGATTGCTTATGCGTATCCGTATCCGTATCCGTGACTGCCTAATGTCTATCCGTATCCATATTTTTGACGGATATCCGTGGATATATCCGTCATCCGTGTATCCGTGCCGATCCCTACAGTCGTGCGACTTTGCCTGTTGCACCAAGGTGACTATGTACGAAGGTGAAAAGGACAGTTCTGGAAGGGAATTCTCGAATATTTGAAGCCGATACAGGTACGTGAGTGACTATGGTCGAATGCGCCGGAATCTCACTAGGGCAGGCGTACCCATTAGAAAGCCTGGCCAAGCCAGTGAACATCTCATAACTGAACGCCGCGAACAGCACAGACATCGGTCAGGTGTCGCTGAGATCGATACTCAAACAGGATTTGGACGCTTTCTGCAACGTTTCGACCAAGTAACAAGGAAGAACAAGAACTACTGACTGACAAGGAGGAGCTCGCCGAAACTAAGGCGACGACCAAGGCCATGGGACGTCAGATGATGATTAGGCCTCAGATATCAGAAGACCACGAAAGTGGAAGTGCTGAAAATGCTGCCAAAACGGAGTCCAAGCCCTGTGAAAGGCGGTCTAGGCTGTCACGGAGTATTTTGTTAGCCACGACAATAAGTAGCATCAGTGGAGCACCTCCGGAGGCGATCAGTTCGGGGATGCAATCGCTAGCTGGCCTTACAGCCGTCTGCCAATGATGCTTTGATCGTGCGACCGAACTTGAAGTCCAAATCCACGAGGTTAACAAAAGGATATCGGACATGTCCAAACAATTTTCGGAGATGGGCAAGATGATTTAACGGCTTTTGAACAAATCTCAGGGTCCTTTTGATCGTCTGTATCTTGCTATGACTTTCTCTGCTTATTGCTCTTTTATTTGCTCTGCCCGTTGCTCTAGCGACTTCTCTTACGAGAGTACTTTGCTTTCTACTATTTTTTTTAAGAATGATTCATTTATCTTCGATGGCTGAATGCAAGGGTTGAAGGATTGGTCATAACTTAAGTTTTTAAAACGTATTGAAGCAACTCTAACTTCAGATAATCATCTAGGGACGGGGGGATGCAGCTGAGCGACTGCGAAAATTCATTCCCCCCCTCAAGACAGGTGCGAATGTTTGTCAACAGAACGACACCATATAAAAGCCGACACTGGAGTGGACTGTCCATACTTATCTCCATTGTACGCCCACTTGTTTAGAATCGGCCCAAAGAGCTGCTCGACAGCGATCCGGACTCCAGACACACAATAATAGCCCAAGACAATATGAAATAAAACAACGCAAGTGTCTGTTATTGAACACGGCGGAAAGCAAAAGAACACGAAAGAACGCAAAGAAGACGGAGATCGATTCCGACGAAGCGGCGCCAAGATCCAGAGAATTGCCGAGGCTCGACAACTCTAAAAACCCTTACCGCATGAGCCTTGCATTAACGTTCATTACACTGAGTATGCTCAACAGAGTTAGTAATTCACTCAAAGTGTTCAAATTACTAAATGTAAGCACTGTACTAAGACAATCCACCTAAACGAGAAACACCGACTGTGTCTCGCATGGTTACGTCTTCCATGGTAACGGACGCTCCAGATTCATAAACTTTCCCTATTTATAAACACTAGGACTCTAATCTTTGAACTAAGCAATTGCTTTTGTGCTCAGCTCGCTCTTATTTGTGTTATGTCGTGCGTTTTATTGATTGCGTACGGCTTGGTATGGGTTCTGCTGAGGAAGGGATTCTCGCGATAGTGACAGGGTGGCTGTGTATTTTCAAGTTTCATATTTTGGGTAGATTTACTGCATTGATTTGTTCAGCTTGGTTGATTGCCTTTATATAGGGCCTATAATTGAGAATAATGAGCTTTGCCAAGGAAATGGTTCCTACCCACTTTCCATGCTGTCCTTAAGTACCCTGTCGCAAAACTTCTTACCAACGAAGGCTGCCATTGCTCTCTTCGAAAGTTGGAGACGGCAAGTGTTTGACGCGATATGTAGGTCCTATCCTTCTCGACAAATGCCGAGACAACGGCAAAATTGCGAACGTCAAATTTAGCCACTCGAATAATATATACAGAATATTTCTAGAGAACAAACCAAAGCTATGCGCAATCTATAATGTACACTTTTTGTGCGTCAAATTACCACAGCGTCGGACACGAATTCCAGTCCCCTCGTTTCCTAGACTCCCAGTAGCCGTTTTCACCCTGAATAGGCACCCAAACACCATCCTCGATCTTCCTGAACCAGACGCTACTCACGCCTTCTGCCACGATTTTCCCTTGCTTTCTCTTTTCTCGTTGAAACTCTTCGAGCTTCTTCTTCAGTTCTTCAGCTTCGTCGATTTTACCTTCTTCCAAGCGGCGCTGATCGGGCCGTAGACGACTGTCAGTCGGCGCTAATTTTCCTTTCTCGATATCGGTGATCTGATTCAACGGCGCGCAAAAACTCGGCATTCCGTAATGCAATCGTGGCTCAGGCAACAGTGTTCCGGACTCCCATATCAGCTTATTGTCCGGCGAGCGGATCAGCTCTGTGGTCCACTTCCCCTGGAGAGCAATTGGCAGCTCTTTATTCTGTGGTTTAAAGAACTTCACGGCTATTTCCTCAGCGCGCTGCCCTGAGAAGATTGACTTCGATTTATATTCAACGACAGCTTTGTGGCCCGACGATGCGATAATCGTGACCTGGCCCGCAGGCTCAACGTATTTCTCACCCGCAAGAACGTTGCGCAAATAGGTCGTCGGCATCACGTAGCTGTATGTCGTTGTCTCGCCATCCGTCCCCTCAATACTGATCGTGATCGGTCCCTCGCTGATGATTTCTGCGCTCTTGCCCCAGAATTTTTGAGCTGGTTGAGGACAGTATGAGTACGTCCATTTGTCCGACTCCGCGTACGTCGCCATTACTGGCGGTCGATGAGAAATTTTCTCCGCGATGAATCGGAAATTGAGATCTTCCCGGACTAACTCGAAAGTTTCGTTCAGAAGGGGGTTGAATGGTTTCCGGAGAGCACGATCTTTTGATCGTGTGTTTGACAAGCACGATATGGCAAAGGCCGCAATATACAAGATCTGGTCTCCAGTTTGTACAGGTGCCTTCGCCGCCGAGTCGAGCAGACTGCAGTATTCCATCGTTTCTGCGTATCGTTGCAAGAGCGATAGAGGTTCGTTCGCAGTGACCGGCATCGCGATCGTCGACAAGTCTTTTCCAACATTCTTTCGAACAAATTGGATTAAACTTGGCGGCAATACAGAGTTCGGTGGAATGGAGGTGCGTCGGCTGATCTGTGCTGATATTGGGAGCGGATATAGGTCCCGTTTGACGGCTTTGTTTGGCGAAAGCGGCTTGAGAACTACCGACGACGAACTGGACGAGATACGTCGTAGTGACGAGCTAGATCGCGCTTCTTCGTCTTCATCATCAGACACCACCACAATATCTTCGACAACATCGTCATTATCAGGCAAAATGAGAATAGCAGGATTCTCTTCGGCGTCAAAAAATTCTGAGTCGGAATATACCGACACGCCGTCCTGAGACACATTGGCCTGCAATTGTGACGTAAACGACCTGCGTCGTGATACTTTCAATAAGCTCGAATAATCCCCCGTTACTTGTTCCAACAGTCGTTGCAGCTCCTCGATGGTCTCGACATGAGCCTTGGAGGCCGCTAGCACAGGCGACGCACCTCCATGTGAGTGCGAATTCTGGCTCAAAGGAACATTGGCATTTTCCCGCGATTTCTTGCGCCAGAAAGGATGTCGGCGAGAGCTGACGGTAGACGAAGAGGATGACGACCCAGACGGCAGTGGCCCGGCCGGTGTAATTGCAGGCGTCGTAGTCCCTGTGCCGGCTGCAGATGTAGCGGGGCTCGAAACCGCACTTGTCAACGGCGTGCCGTTCAAAGAGATATGCTCGACCATGGCGTCAAAAGCAAAATAACCTCCACTTCCTCTTGCAGGATCTTCTGGACCCAAGTAAGGCGAACCACCTAACTTCCGGGACAACACTAATGCCTCGTTCAATCTCTCGCCTATTGTTTCCATTCGGCTCCAGTCCTTGTCGGTGAGGGGAATAGTTGCTGTAGGCGAAAGGGCAGAAGGAGATGGAGGGCGAGTTAGTCGCGGCGTGAGTTCATGCGCAAGAGCCAGAGTTCGCGCCTTCTCTAAGGCGTTTTTCCAACCTTCAAAATCATCTACCGAGGTCGCTCTAAGGTTCCAGATCTCAGCTCCAGAATCGATGAAAATTTCTCTTGTTTGAGGCTTGACTGACACAGCCGCGATAGCCAACGGAATTGAACCTCGTAATAAAGACGATGAGACATCGTGGTAGTAGGACAACATACCACTGTCGATGTCGAGCGCAAAGTACCGTTTCGCATATCCTTGTAATTTCTTTCTTCGCTTCTTCAATAAAATCCCGCTATGATATCGGTGTTCAACCCCAGGTGCAGGTACTGAGCCTTGTTCAGTCGCGTCTAAGGAGTCGCCTTCAGGATGAACAGAGAGATTAGTCGGCGGCGGGGGCTGCTTACCCCCGGGAACAACACTTTTCCTTCTATTCCTATTTATCGGCGGAACGGTTACTGTCGTTGTACTTCGGCCCGCAAGCAAATCGGCGTCTTTAACTGAGAGGATCGACTGTGCGAACTGAACAGTTTTCGACAGAGTCTTTGAGAAGGTATTGTCGAATACGAACGCGAACATACCGCCCGACCCCGACGCGACTATATATGATCCCTTTAGTATGACGTTTGCGTGGCATTTTCCTAGCCAGTAGACCGGATGAAGCCCAGACTGCACTAGTTTCTCGTCGAACGACGCTGCTGAGACTGAGGTCGAGCTTGTCGTTCCACCGGCCCCAGTCATCGGCGACAGTTGCACAACGGTCGCGACGGACGAAGACCGCGATCGGCCTGATTGTGCGGACTGAACCAGTGGAGAACGAGATTCCGTATGTTTTGCCCCGGCTGGCCGTCTGAATATGCCAAAATTGCTAGAAAATGGAATTAGCTGCCATATTCCGCTTCCTCAAGGAGAACGTACATCGACTTCTTGTTTGGTTTCAGTTGCCATTGTATTGAACAATTATCTGGCACTAAAATCCACTTTATTAAGAAAGCCTTTGAATGGATCTCGAGAGTCTCCATTGTGAGAACGAATTCGCGGATTTCGGACAAGCACGTCAAAAAGGGGTGGCTCGACTTGTGTCCGGGGATGCGATATATTTACAGAGGAGGGACAATCCGTGGCTGCCGCTACCGCTCTTTAGGACAGTTCGAGTCTGAACTGCTCGGTGCGTTCGCAGCCAGAATACTGGCTCCATATCTTTCCTGCGATATTGCTTAATCCGGTGCCAGGCATAGTAATTTGACGCCGAGTGTTCTCCCAGAATAGTTAAGGTCCATACCGCCACAGCGTGGAACGTGCGGCCATTTGATGCTTGTATTTGCAATCGAACGGATCGGACCTCGCTTTTAATTTGCCACGACTCCGCTCGCATTTGCTGCACGGCCTGTAACAAGCTCCAAGAATCCAACGCGCAACAAAGTGGATACTGGTTCTAGGACAACATCGCAACTATATCGGTCTGTCCTGGAGGTATGTTATCTTTCCGTTGTAATTGATACGAGAGCAGTAGAGATGACCAGCTGCAACGGTTTGCGGTTAGAGGGTTTCAATATTGAGCGTACTCAGCGAGTGCGTAGCGTAGAGTAATTAGCACGCGACAATCGCCAACAGCTACTCGTTAGCGGTTTCCCAACAGAGAAATGATTCGGTAGTTGGAATCGGTATCATAACTAATCTTATGCCACCCATTTACTTGTCCAGAAACTAAAAACTCAGGAAGGCTTTAGTGTAAGGAACTCTGAAAATAGTATCATGCGAAGACAGGCCCCTGGCCAGCCGGGTAAATAGACTAGTTTCAGCCGTAATACGATCGACAACCCGTCCCCATTATCCACTGCATTTTAGTTATTCCATACTTCGCCGACGCATTCGCTTTTCAGGACGGTTCTAGTTAGACGGCCGCTCTCTGCATAGGCATAATTTATTTATGAATCAGTTTTAGTCGCTCGACCGTCTGTCGCTCTTGCTCAATTGAACAGATATCACAATGATCCAAATCGAGCGCCATACGTACAGGTACGCGGACCTGACTCCAAATTTGGGTCTCACTAACTGGATACAGGGTGCTGAATCAGGATTTTACCATTGATCGTCGTTTCCAGGTCACGAAAGAGCTGGGTCAAGGTGCTTATGGTATCGTTTGCGCCGCTCGTTATACGGAATCCAACCAGGCAGTCGGTGTTGCGATCAAGAAAGTGACAAACATTTTCTCGAAGAAAATCTTGGCGAAGAGAGCACTACGAGAACTGAAATTGCTGACACACTTCCGGGGCCACAAAAATGTAAGTTGTCTGTCCATTCGGCTTGCCGGCTTGCTCATCACATGGCTGTTTCTAGATTACTTGTTTATATGACATGGACATCGTCGACACCAGTAATTTTAATGAGATTTACCTTTACGAAGAGTTAATGGAATGTGACATGCATCAAATTATCCGCTCACAACAGCCTCTGACAGATTCGCACTACCAATCGTTTATTTACCAGATTTTATGCGGGTTAAAATACATCCACTCTGCCAATGTGCTTCATCGAGACCTTAAGCCTGGCAATCTGTTAGTGAATGCTGACTGCGAGCTAAAAATTTGCGATTTTGGTCTTGCTAGAGGGTTTTCAGCTGATCCCGCCGAAAATGCGGGGTTTCTGACAGAATATGTTGCAACCCGGTGGTATCGGGCACCGGAGATAATGCTATCATTCCAGAGTTACACGAAAGCCAGTAAGTTTAAAGGTCGATCAAGTATCTCTCAGTCAACATAACCTAATATCTGTTCTAGTTGACGTGTGGTCGGTCGGCTGCATTCTTGCCGAGCTTCTAGGGGGCAAGCCGTTTTTCAAAGGCCACGACTACGTTGACCAGCTTAATCAGATTTTACGTTACTTGGGGACACCATCCAGTGAAACCTTATCCCGAATCGGATCTCAGAGAGCACAGGAGTATGTTCGGAGCCTGCCATACATGCCCCGTGTGCCGTTCTCGAAATTATTCCCGACGGCAAATCCACAAGCTCTTGATCTGCTATCAAAGATGCTTGCGTTCGATCCAGCAGAGAGAATAACGGTTCAGGACGCATTGGAGCACCCGTACTTATCGGTTTGGCACGATCCCGCAGACGAGCCAGAATGTCCAACCTCTTTCGATTTCTCGTTCGAGGCCGTCGATTCAGTCGATGACATGCGGGAAATGATCATGCAAGAAATTGTCGACTTTCGCAAGTTAGTACGACAGCCAGTCGAGATGCAAAAACAGATGCTAGGCGGCCAGGGCCGTGCCAATGCACAGCAACAGCAAGTGACGCAGGAGAAGGTCGGCATTCCAGAGGAGATGGACACAACTGAAGACGTTCCTAAGCCAAGCGAAATGAGTGCTGACGCCGGCGGCCAGGTCGTTGCTGACGGAAGTTTAGAAAAGGAGTTGGAGTTCGGGCTGGATGGAATCGCCCATTAATGTCGAAAGCGCCGAGTGACCGCGGTCAGTTTGAAATGAGGGATCTCACGAGGTGTATTTTTTGATGCTGGAGTCTGGGTACTGGCATGGTGGTAGTTTTCGTTGTACTCTCATGTTCGTGCAAGTCGATATAAGATACAGGTAATGATCGTTTCGGCCAGGTGCATGTTTTGTACGAGATTCAATTTCTTTTGTTTCACTGTTTATTTAGCTTAATTTAACATTTCTGATTTGACAAAAGTCTATGACTTTCCTCTTTGTACTATGGCTTTATCACAGTTGCCGTAACACTCCAGCCTCATAATTTATCAGGTCTGCAAGACTCTTCTTTTCAGGCAACTCGGCGAATTGCCTGTCAAGTTTATCAAAAGCGGATATTATGCTATCTTCGGTGGCGGATTTGGCATACAGTAAACAATTCATGTCTTCCATGGCCGCCGCAACTTCAGCTTGATGGCCGTCCATAAGTATAGCATTTGGCACAACAATCAACCGCGGTTTCGGCGAAGGAGATCGTAGGGTGTCTAAAATTGTACCCGTTCCTACCATGCTCAGTTAACATACACCGAATCCAACACCCAGCTCAAGCTTGCCGCACCCACAACTTACCAGCGTGCGAAATCACCAGCCAACTACTCCGAATTTCCGTCGCCATATCCTCTGTCATTCCAAACCCATTCACGTTGATCCCCGTGCTCTGAATCACGGTCTGGCAATTCTCAACACAATTTTCGTACACTATTCGCGACTTGGGAGTCTTTCCATACTGAATCCGGAGATGTGTGACACCGAGGTTGGAGAGTGCCTTGAGAACACGCTGCGTAAAAACGAGCTTAACGAGACCGTCAAATGGGTATGTTGCGCCTGTTGTTACTAGTACTTTGCACGGCATCCAAATTGATGAATACTAGATACAATTGATGTCGATACTTCGGAGTTACAAGAGGAAACGTTTGGTATTTATGGCGCCGCACGTCGGGGCGGCAAAACACTCACTCTACGCCATTGTGACGCATCACATCGTTGGTTCGAAAAGTTGATCCATCAATGTGTTAAGGCCGAGCAGAGAATTGCTCTGAGCGCATCTTAGCTAGATTATTGACACACTCGTTTACTCAGCATCTATCACTACTCTGTTCTACGAATGAAAAGTAATACAACTGACCCGTAGCAACACTCACGCAGGAGGAATGAACGAAGCGTACAAGACTGCTTGAACACCAATCCACGTAACCATGTACCTAACTGCCCATAACCCCTCATGCCGTCGAAAATCTTCTTTCGCACGCCTCACTAGGCCCTTCAAACTCCACCGATTTTCAACAAGAACACCTTCCTCCTCTGGCGCGTCAGCAAAGATCTTCTCTGCGACGTACCAGTATACTAATGGCATGCAGGTTCCAACGCGGGTGATGATCTGGACATGCCACATGAACAGTGACATGACGAACATCGACATTTCGATTATGACGTACGGTCGGAGGCGCGGGATTGATCTGTATTTCTGGTATGATCGGTAGAAGAGAAACCACGTCGGGAACGCAAAAAAGAAATTCGGGATTTGCCATGTGCGCCAATACTTCAAAAATCCATTGTTCCTAAGCGTGTTAGTTGGCAATGCTGCAAATTACCAAAAAACTTGACATACCAGTAATGACTCTGAACGTAACCGTAAATAAGCGGTATGGTGTTATTGCACCATTCACGACCGGGACAGTATCGAAAATACGCATACACCTGTCCTGAGAGGAACCCGATGCCAACTAGTGAACCACCAATTATAACGACGATTGATTTCTTCCAGTTGCGTACTCTGGCAGCTTCGAAAAGGTCGTCAAGAAAAATAATACCCCAGAGCACACCGTTTCCCCGGAGACCGCAACATACAAAGAAAGCGAGTCCTGCGAGTATATGCTGCTCGCTCTCGCGGAAGTAGATACCAAGGAACGAGAAGAATCCGAATAGGGTCTCAGCGTATCCCGCCGACATGAAGATTCCACCCGGGGATATTATGTACAGCAATGCCGAAACAACCGGAAACACGGAGTGAGGTGTATTTTTTTGCAATTTCGTGACATTATATGATCTAGATCGGATGTACTGCTCGATCTTGCCCGACGTGACGTAGAGGGTTAACACAGCCAAGTAGTGGCCAACATGTGCAATTATCACCGCCGCAATAGCGTATCCATAAATACTCCCAACATGATTCCCCAGGTCGTCAAGTTCGCCTTCTGCCAGCGGTGGATACAACGTCGTGAGAAGCGGCAACACCGCCCAGTCCGCAACCACGCGAATCGTGCCAGTCCACAACCAGCCAAATGCCCATTCCTGCTCAAATACGTATCCCCTCTGCGCAATTTGTATAAAAAATACCGTATCCCAGACTAATAACCGCGAAAGCACGTAATTGAGCAGTGGAGATACATCTGGCGATGTAAACAGCAGTTGCGACGACGTATCATACTGCTGAAGAACCAGCAGAGGAATAATGACCAGTATCACCTTCACGAGTGCGAATGTCGACGATATCAATCGGATATCAGCATATGCTGATGCCGGGAACACCATGACATCCACCGCTGTCAATTGAAGCGTCGAACTTGAGAAATTGGTAGTGCTTGGTCTGGCTGTATGAGAAATCAACTGGGAAACAATAGTTTGGCTACTAAGAGATCCCACAGACAATGACACATCAACGTCTATCACCTATATCCTGCCATACCTAATATTGAACAAGTAACAAAGAAGTATGATACCGGCTAATGAAATTATCTACCAAATTTTAAAAAAAATCTCTCAAAGAACAAAAAAATGAAACGGACAGGAATTGAACCTGCAACCCTTCGATTAACCGGCATACACTGGAGTCGAAAGCTCTACCATTGAGCCACCGCTTCACCCTTGTTACACGTTTCAAAACCGGCAGCATAGGTCACTGAGCTGTTCCTAACCCTAACCCTTCTTTCGTTGTTCTTTTGTCGTTTTATTTAGATCGGCTCAATCCTATGACTATGATTAGATGGATCATGGGGGGCAAGTGGAACCAGCTCCTGAAGAGGTAGTTATTACTACTTCTCTCCTTCGTCGGCGTCCCCTTGTGTCCTTTACAAATTTTGTATTGATCATCGTCCAATTTTAATGTTCCTTTTTCCTCATGTTGTACTGTACATAGTATATCAATTCATAATTTAGATTCAAAAAATAACTGTGGCTCATTTTGACAGCTGACTCAATTGACATCGAATACGTAGTCCACATAGGCACTATTAAGATGCAACGTTAGAAAGCGGGACTGCGTACAACCAAACTTGTAGCCAATATTCAGATTCTATTAAGCAAGGTAGCCTGCTCACCCTAACCATTTAATACGCATATAATCCCAGACAAGAAAATGCACTTAGTAAGACTATTCCGTGATCATGACTTTTAGAACTAAGTTTCCGTCCTTGTCCACTGGTGTACTTGCAATCTCAAAAGCGTCTACTGCGTCCTGGAGTTTCATTCTATGAGTGACAAGCTTGCCGACGGTATCGCCATCTTCGGCGACGATGGCGAGCGCGTCCGGGTAGTTCCCGGCGTACCTGAACACGCCGATGATGTCGACTTCACGGGTGGCGGCGGAGCCGATAGCAAATGTTTGAATAGGAGTGCCCATGCCGATAAGCACAACCTTGGCGCCTGCACCGGCAGCAAAGACGGAGGTTTGGACACAGATCTGGACACCTGTGCACTCGAATACGACATCAAATCCATCATCAGCTCCTGCTTTCTCCTTTAAATAGTTGGCGCTGGTAATAGCAGGTGCGAGAGGGTTGTCGACGTCCGCAGGCTTCGATCCGCTGAGGACGATTCCCTGATCGGCGAAGCCGTTCTCGACTGCGAATGACACGCGCTGCGCGGAAATATCTGCAATCACGACCTCCTTCGCACCACCACGCTTCTTGGCGGCAAAGGCGGTCAGCAAACCTACTGCGCCAGCGCCCAATACCAAAACTGTTGCCTCGTCTTCTGGAGTCATTTCGGACCGCTTGATGCCCTGCAACGAGACTGCCAATGGCTCTACCAATGCGGCAAGCGAGAGATCCTTGACAGCGGCAGGTACTTTGTGACACCATTTCGCGGGGTGATTGACTTTCTGCACAAGGGTGCCGTCAAAATGAGGAGCGGTCTTGCAGGAGCTGCGGAATCGCATTGCCGGACACAGGTTGTAGCGGCCTTTCTTACATCGCTTGCACTCGGAGCAGGGAATGCCAACTTCCAAGGCGACCCTGTCGCCAACTTTGAAGTCACTGACGGCAGATCCAACAGCGGTGACGACACCCGCAGATTCGTGACCCAGAGAAAGCGGATGCCGGAGGGCAAAGTCGCCATTCCGTCCGTGGTGGTAGTAATGCAGGTCCGAACCGCATATTCCGGTCTCGCTGACAACGACCTGGAGCTCATTAGACGCTGGTGGCTGGATGACCTTGGTTTCCTACCAATATCTGTCAGTGTGCCGCTGAATAGGCGGATATCAACAATCATACAATTCTCATGTCTTTTTTTCCGTACAGCACGGCAGCGACGACCTCGGACGCCCCAGCGGCGATGGTCTCTGTCTGAGTCTGGGTCATCTTCCTGTGTGAGTGTTCAGTATGTGTGACCGTAGTAGGTCCAGTGAATGAATACGATCAAGAACACGGACAACTAAACGATCAGAGCAATAGCGTAAGAAATGAGCCAGAATTTAAGAGATCGTCGCCTTGCGAATGGAGGCCAATACCCGACGAGCCGCTTGAATGCGGGGCCACCCCGCGGGGGAAGTTTCGGCAACAGACATAAAAGCGACCTGCCCGGGCATATACTTTAATAGCCGCCAGGACAGCCAATCAGAAGCGACGAGTTTCATCAAAATCATCAAAATAACGTGCGGTTATATTATACATGGGGAGCTATAAACCACAGTCAATTAATATTCTTCTTGCATTGCGGTGATGCGAATTATATTGTTAATGGCGGGGAAGGTGGAAAGAGTACCAGATTAGGCGTGCCCCCCACGCTTCTTCGAGGCCCATATAACCGCGGCGTATTCGAGTGCACGTCACTCTATAATCAAATCTCCAGACACACTGAGATACATTGACAGGCAGTGACCGGTATATCGAGTCTGCTCTCCTAGACAATCACCATGGCCGACTTCGAGTACCTCGCATCGCTGTTCTCGCTTGCTGGCAAGACAGCCCTCTGCACCGGAGCGACCCGCGGTATCGGCCAGAATATGACTCTTGCACTCGCAAAGGCTGGCGCAGACATCATTCTCGTTCAGGTGAGCCGCACTGATACTATTTAAAGCTTCCTGCGTTAGCAAGCTAATTGATTCAGAGGAACGACAATCCCACCACCCGAGCGAAGATCGAGGCTATTGGTCGAAAGTGCTACATCATCACCGCCGATCTCTCATCTAAGGAGGAAGTCCGCTCCATCGTTCCCAGAGCTGTGGAACTCGGTCTCAAGATCGATATCCTCCTCAACTGTGCCGGCATCCAGCGCCGCTTCCCTAGCACCGACTTCCCCGACGACGCGTGGGAGGAGGTTCTACAGGTCAACCTGACGACATGCTTCATTCTTTGCCGCGATGTCGGCAAGCATATCATCGAAGACGGACGACAGGGCAAGATCATCAACATTGCCAGTCTGCTGACCTTCCAGGGCGGAATCACCGTCCCGGCCTATGCAGCGTCGAAGGGTGGAATAGGCCAGCTCACAAAGGCGCTCTCGAACGAATGGATCTCCAAAGGAGTCACTGTCAATGCTATCGCGCCCGGCTACATCGCGACCGACATGAACGAGGCTCTGATCGCCGACCCAATTCGCTCTCGTCAGATCTTGGATCGGATACCTGCACAGCGATGGGGCAATCCGTCGGATTTCGAGGGTGCGGCAGTATTCTTGGCTAGCAACGCCAGCAAGTATGTGAGCGGTGACATTCTTCTCGTCGACGGTGGCTGGATGGGTCGTTGAAGCATTAGGACTTTGTATTATATTTAGACGGATTATAGATAATTTGGATTATACAGTTCGACGAGGGTCGCTATGGACTCTCGCTGTTTTCCCCAGACTAGTTAACCCTTACCCCATGACGCCGAGAAACACTGGCGAATGCCACTTTATTACAATTAACTTACTAAAAAGAACTTTTACATCACACGAAAGATCAAGAAGGTATTAAAAGTCGCTCTGCCAACGCTGGTGCAGGTGACTATCTTACAACGCAATCATCAAAGCTGTAGCGAAAACGACGGCAAATAGAGCAGCCGAAGCCTTCAAGCTGGCGCTACCGTTGTGATCCGTGATCGGCGCACTGCTGTTAGTACCAGTGTAGTTCGACATGGGGCAGCCATGGTCCTTGTACAAAGTCGCCGTGTCAAGGATAGTACCGTTGCCAGAAACAACGAATTCGTGAGTCATGTGGGTGCAGTTATGGAACGTAAGCTTACTCCAGCCGTAGGTCGAGTTCTGAATATATCGAATATAATCTGGATTGGTTTCGATAGGATCCAATCCGTCGTAATGGCCAGCAGCACCGTTCATGATATACCATGGCGCAGAAGGATTGTTGAGCCCTTTAGGATCGGCCGTGCCGTTTGCGATAGGGGCATTGCGCTCGTAAAAGTGAACATGGCCAGAGAGAACTAAGTCGACGTTGTACTTAAGAAGGATAGGCTCGAATGCCTTGACACACTCGTCGCATCTGCCATTTTCGTGGCTTGCGGCATAGAACGGTCTGTGGCCAGAAACAATAATCCACGGCGTCTTAGTCCTATCGACCGATGCAAGATCTTTCGTCAGCCAATTAATCTGCTGGTTCTTGGTGCCGAACGGTCCCGCATCCTGGCCAATGGTGTCAAAATCGCCCTCAGAGCCATAAGGTTCATCTGGACCAACGATGCCGTTACCAAGATCAGTCTCAGTGTCAATCTGGACGAAATGAACCATGCCGTGGTCGAACGAGTACCAGAAATTCTCGACACCGCCCGATTCAGCTGACGGCATTCGGAAGTGGTTGGTGAAGCCGGTGAAGTTTCGCTGGCCCTCCATACAGATGTCGACCGTATACGTGATATTGTTGACCTTGTCGGTAGTGCCGCCGTTGTCGCAGTTGGCCTCGTGGTTGCCTGGACCAACCATGTAAGGCTTCTGGGCAGTGATAGGCTGCATCTCATCGTAGAAGGAGTTGAGAAGCTTGTTGTATACCTTGTAGCCTTCGTCGATGGCCACAGTTGGGAGGTATGACTGGATCTGCTCCTTGAGCCAATAGTCGGCATACGCAATATCACCAGCTATTGCCTGTTAGAAAACTTTGAGCCACTTATATTAAACAAAGAAATTGCATACGGTGCCAGAGGAAATCAAAGCCATCCATATATCGAGCAAGGGACTGGATTGTGGTGTGGTCATTGGACGTAATGGCGCCCTTGCTGGTCGTACTCAAGCCCATATCGCCCATGACACCGAGGTCAACAGCAACGGCCACGGTGTACGGAGTACGATCGCCTGCAACACGGGCAGTAGTAAAAGTGTATGGAGCAAGCTCAGAACAATTGTAGCAGTTGGTGTTCGAGACGATGTAGTAGTACTGAGTATTTGGTTTCAATCCAGTAATCTTCACGTGATTACTCCAGGTTGAAGAGGTCGGGTACGTGACTGACACGCCAGTAGCGTAACTGGAGAGATCCCAGCTGTCCGTGCCATAATAGACGGTAGGATTGCTAATGCTCTCGTAGGTGTTCCATGAAACTGTCATGCCGGTGGCACCGGCGTAGGCAAGATGGTGCTGAAGAGGCTCAACGGGATTAATAGGAACATCACCTGGGACATTAATTTGGGCAAAAACAGCGCTCGCAAGAGCGAGTGCGCCTAGGACAATCGAACGCATTGTACGGTACAGTAAAGAAAGTGGCCAGGCCGCTTGACATGCTCAGACGAGGAAGACCAGACTTTATAGAACTAAATTCATCCCGGCATGGATGCCCCGCCGGCAGCATCCAAAGTTGCTAGCCCTATTTGTGATCGGTTCGTGTTTCCCTTGGAAGAATAATTGGTAACTGACAGCTGTGTGGACGAGAATATCTGGCGAATGCAAGTAAGCCCCACCCACGTGCTCCCTTCTTGAGATCAAGTAACAGCCAGAATGGGCCGAATTAGTGCCGTATGCGAAATGGTCGGCAGCTGTCTTCAAGATGAGAGCGGCTGTGGTCGACGACGGGCGACATATTCGACATCGTATCAAACAAAGTTCTAATTAGATGCAGGTAACTAGCGAGACTTGTAAGCTTACCATGCTTAATGCGGTAACTGTATAGTCAACTTCTAACCGGACGTCTTGTTGTGGCTTAGTCGCACAGGTACCCGTTATTCATAAATCCCGCTTGCTGAAGCTACCGGCGAGATGTACAACTAGTCAATTGAGCAATACAGTTGCTTCGGGTGATGCCTGCCGTTGTTGCGCGCAAACTCCGTCCATTGAAATTTCTGTTTTCTATGATGTGAACAAAAAGATACCTAGCTGCCTCTTTGCAAATAACTGGTGGTCGCAACACTCGCAACGCTTGGGAACCTTGTCGTGCTTATCAAATGGAGAGTCGGCAGATCGCTAAACGCTGTTCGTTAGTGCCAAGTGAACGCCGCGCGACGTGCGGTTGTTCTATGCACGTGCTACCTAGAAGAAATCTCTTTGGCCAATTTAGCTTCTAGAGATTGACGGTTATTTTCAAGTTAAGCTTTCACTTTTGAAGGGAGATTCATTGCGGATTCTCGGCGACTTGGGCCTATAACACAGGCAGGCTTAACCAAGCCCGGAGTCATCAGCTGCGTCTTCACTGCTTCAGTACCCCGCAAACAGGGTGTACGAGCTAGACAGCACTGTCGAGTCGTAGTTTCTTGAGGAGTGAATATTTGCATAATTTACGAGACATAGTCAAGGGCAAGATTGATGCATTCGGCTGACCATGAAGAACGCCGAAATTGGACTCCTGCCATGCCGCGGGTCGTCCGGACAACCACCAACAGCAAGGTACGAACTCGGAAATAATAGCGCACATGCTCGGACATTCTCGGATTTATGAGGAAATACCGGACTTTCCTGCATCGGGATGTTTACCACATCCGATTTTTCCGTGCGGGCTTCCTTCACCTAGAGCCTTATGCCTTATCGGTAGACTCCGCATACCTGAAATAACCCGGTATTGCCGTCTGAGTCGCGGTAGTCTATACGATGGATTGTCATTTCGAATCTCTCTTTCTACTCAGGACGTTCAGATACATAATTGATAATTTGAAATGGTCCGGTGAAGGAAAGCTAGTTGGGAAACAATTTGACTCCGGATTGAGGCATTTTTTGCAACGACGTGCGTCTCCATTCTGCACTAATCCCGCTTCTGTAAGATGTTCTTTCTTCGATACCTTTTGACATACCAACAGGGCCCGTGAGACCCAGCATCCGAGCCCACGTGAACGAATTCGGACCGGTGGTGTTCTGCCCGCACTATCTGACAGTCGATTTTATGAATCTACCACTAGAAAGCTGCTCAACGATCATAATTATGCAGTATCATAAGAGTACGGTCACCCTTAGTAGGAGTCACGGCAATCGGGCGTGGGCTGAAACCTCGTGGGTTTGCATCCAGATCGTCCATTTGGCTACAATTGGTAGTTTGGAATCGGGCGATTTACAGTTACACATCAATTATTTACTCTAGATTCGAGGTAAATTCCCAAAATCACGTATCGCCTGACGGATGCTTATGTGCTAAATACTTAACAATAGTACCACTCGTTTTTGACAAGAGTCATGCAACTCGGAAGACCGAGAAGGAGCGAGCCTCAACGCGCGCCACAAGTGTGGCGGCTCTTAAAATGCAGGTTGCTGCACAGGATGGGGACCATCCACACGATCGTCGTTCCTGTGTAGATATTTGTCTACTGTCCGATCTACTGTCATCCAAAGCACCAGAATATTCCGCGCACCATTGATATCGCGGTCGCACTCAAACCGACATTCTTTGCAGGAGTACTTTTTACTACCCCCAACGTCGTTGCGTTTGCCGCAGCTTCCGCATGTCTTACTGGTGTATTAGTCGACCAGAGGACGGCCCGTCGAGAACCCGTAAAGGCATTGGTACGCAAAGGTAGTAGTGACCGGTAGTCCTTTGGTAGACAAGCCTGCTGTCGTAATTCAGGTCCTGTGGGAGTGGTTCAGCGCTTTTCATTTTGCGAAGAAACGCGTACTTCCCCTTCACTCTGGGCCAGTGCTTATGATGTATCACAATGCTCTCCTGGCGAGACTTTCGGCGAGATCGGTGCTTAATCTTGAACACCTTAATATCTATGCAGCAAGTAAGTTATTTGAATGCTAAATCAGTGGTCCGGATACTTCAACTTACCCATTCCGCACGCTGTCTCCGTGTCAAGCTGTCAGAAAGAAGACAGTAGCGGTGCCGCCAGCAGGGGAGATGAGATGTGTATATAGTTGCAATTCAGCGGCGAATGGCAGCAGAGGCAGACGGACAGAAGGGCGATATTTGTTTGTGCCAACGTCGAATAAATCGCGCATGTGAGTTTTCTTGGCAGGATGCGTTATTGGCCACGGAAGCGAGAAATAGACGAGGACATGGCTGAATTGAGAGATGCGCGTGATTTGTTTACCAGATGCCGCGTCCGTGCGCGCCCTAACCCCATGCTTCCAACAACTGCCGTACGCGAAGTCGCCGTGCTCGACCGACTACAGTTAGCTCACATTCGACAACTTATTAACCTAGCAAAGGGCACATTGGCAAGCTGAGCAGTCCTAAGTTCTAACTACAATGCTAATCTTGGAAGACAACGGAGACAACGGTATATTGAAAGCCATCCAAAGTGATGGCGGAACGCGATCAGCGCGGTTCGCATGTTTTGTGTAACCATGAATAAATGACGCATGAAGCGGTTTCTTGGCAGGCTTTAGATTAAATTAAGTCAGCACACTGTCATAGTCACATGTCGGTGCTGACGTGTGAGAGATGGTTGTGGCAGACATGCGACATCGGTGTGGGTGTGCAATCCCACGATAATACTACAGTACAGTAGTTCGCTAATCCCCGAACATAACCCCACAACTATTGATCCTCCAGACTTGTAGGAAACTATTTTATCATAATCTGAATCTCTCTCGTATTGCGATGATTGAAACAAGGATAAAATGACGATTTAGTTCTTCAACGTATCGGACTTTGGGCCCGAAGAATGAAGATGCGTTATTTCAGCGGAATTAATGACTAGACGCTAAAGCGGGTACAAGTGGAATAAGAGGCCAAAGCATACATGGGCAAATGAGTAATAGTACCGGTGAGTACATCTGATCTCTGCGACACAAGTGAGTTTGGTAGATCACATAGCGTGCGTGAGTCCAAGTCAAGTTGTGACTATCCAACGAGGAGCCGGCAGGGCAAGGGTATTATATAGCCAAGCCAGTTGCTGCATTAATTTTTATAGGACAAGCGAATAGTAATCATGGCGACATATTAGCTTTGCCGACAATGCGCAAGCTAAGTCATTTCGGAAAACAATTGAACGCACAACTGCGATAGAATTAATTATCTGCAAGCGGAGTTGTGATATATACAGAATCTAGTATACAAAGCCATACTGTGTCCCGAACATCCATGAATAAAATCTAACATGCAACTGTTCCGATAGTTAATTAATTCCACACGCGATTAATCAAATACCATAATCTATTGTGCCACAGACATTTACAATGACAATTTATCCTTTCTACTAAACTTTTCTTCGACAAAAAACTCCCTCACTTCCCTATCAGTGAGTGCCAACTTGCTTTTCAGTGTCATGCTTGTCTGACGATCAATTGTCGGTTTCTCATTCGGGTCTAGTCCCAAATGTCCGATTCCCGCCATAACTTCACGTAGCATGTCCCGGGAGGGTAGATCTCGTTTGGAGATCACCCCGCGATAGAAACCAAATTGTGAAATTACGGTGCTGACAACATCAATATCTTTCGAAAATATCTCTGCTGAATGTCGGATTTTCAGTGCTTGCCGCACTTTCGGTCCCCGCTTATGCGCCTCATATTTTTCTTCCAACTGGCGCAACCTATCCTCTCGACGCCGCTTTTGCCACCACTCCAACTCTCTTTTTGCCACTTCTGAAATTTCCGCAGTTAATGCAGGGTCAGGCGTGTACTTATACTCATCACTAAACTTGATTTGCAAGCTCTTAAGTTTCCTGTAGAAATCCCTCTCTTTCTCCGACAGGATGAGGATCCCTTTACCTGATTTACCTGCCCGACCGGTTCGGCCGACTCGATGAATGTACTGCTCAGTACTCATCGCCCTTCCGACCTGGAAAACATGTGTGATATCCTTGACATCGACGCCTCTAGCAACGACATCCGATGCAACAAGGATACTGGTCGGCGCAGCTTTGAACTTCCCTAAATTCTTACTCCTGGCGGTCTGGGACAGTCGCGACGAGATTGGAATAACAGGAATATCGTAGTTTCTCAAGATATGATACAGTAAGAAGTGGTAATGATCGACTTCTTTCCCCGTGCGCAAGAACACGACGGCTTTGAACTGAGACCCATTCCGTGCTTCGGCAACATGTGCTCGAAGCATCGAGACCAACGGTTCAAAGTGGTCGCTGAGCTTGTCAACAAGAACCAGAGACTGCGGCACGGAGAAATGGGTCGGTACGTCGTCTTTACTGGTCGTGCGGACAAGTTTGTAGTTCTTGCCTAGTTCTTGCTCAGCAATGCCCACGACGTCTTTCGCCACAGTGGCAGAGAACATGAGCATCTGCTTTACTTTTGCGACGCGCTCCAGCCGTGATCGAATATCCGAGATCTCCCGTGCAAACCCTTGGTCGAGTAACCTGTCCGCCTCATCGTAAACCTTAATCTGCAAGTTTCTAAACCGCTTGGGATCTTCCTGAAGGTAATCCAACAATCTGCCGGGCGTCGCAACAAGAATATCTACCCCTTGCTTCTGAAAGACTTTTTCCTCCTCCCATCGCCTCGACACACCGCCAACAACAGCTTTAATAACGGGCCGCTCGACTAGAGGAAATATGGAGCACAGCTTCTGTGCCTCGTCCCTGATCTGGTAAGCCAACTCCCTCGTAGGCGAAATCACAAGCGCTAGAGGTTTCCGAGACCGTCGTTCTAGATCTTCACGTTCGGAAAGAATTTCGCTGACACGTTGTATAACTGGAATCATGAAGGCGACTGTTTTACCGGTACCGGTCTTGGCTTGCACGAGGGCGCTTGTGCCTTTTGTTTCATCGGCAAGCAGATAAGGCAAGATGCGCTGCTGGACTTCTGTCATTGTTGTAAACCTCAGGTTCTGACTGATTGACCGAAGGATGTGCTTGCTCAAGTTTGGGACCGCATCGAATCGGCCAGGCAGCTTCTCTTCATCCGGCTTCGCTGTTGAGGCTTCCGTAGATGAGCATCGCCATATCCAGGTCTTCGGTGCCAATCCGCGCGGTCGAGCAATTGGTGCCTTCGAGGATATTGTCGCCGCTTGGCTCCGTAAAAGTGCGCGCAGAGTGACTGAGATCACCATGTTATCTTGCCCGGTGATTCTCGACCCAAATTCTTATGGCTGATCCAGACAGCCAAATTGAGACGGGCGAATATTTTCTTGTGGCGTAAAAATTGGGAATTTAGGAACGCGCTTGTCAACTAAACTTAATTGTCAATCATCGAAATACCCTAAACCTTCACGTGATCGTCGTCATGATTTTTTTGGATATAATAACTTACAGCAAAAAAAGAGTGATATTAAATTATTTCACTAATGAAGGTTTTAGAAAAACAGCCGGAATTTAGGTCAATTAAGAGCGACTTGTTAACCTTGCTCGCAAGGCGAAAACTGAGCCGCACGAATGGCAATCATATCCTGCCGAAAAATTTCTTAGAACATAGATTGTCAGGCCGTCGATGCGCGCACTCCGACTTCAAATACCCTTACTACCTCGATCGCGCTTTTTGTGTTGCAGACGCATATATTGCTTAAGTGCGTTTGTGACAGTCTGAAGATAGTCTTAGTTAGCTGATTAGCATTTCCAAGGTCTCCTCTGCACAATGGCAGCTCCACCGCCCGCAAAGCGTGCCCGTCTTGACACGGCGGACCTACCGACGCCATCCATGGCAGTCGAGTCTCCGGCAGGCATAACAGAGCCAGACGTTGGAATTACGCAATATCTCGGCGCGCACGCTGGATTCAGGGGTGTTTTGAAACAGCGATACACAGATTTTCTCGTCAATGAAATATTACCATCTGGCGAAATCTTACACGTCAAACATGTACCCGTGCAGGCACCGCCCCAGTCTCTCTCACCGAAGAAAGAACAGAGTAAGAAAGATGAGGAGATGGCGGAGTTTGTGCCTGATGAGGATGCTGAGGGGCAGGTCAAAATAATCCTTGGGGAGGAATGCATCCTGGCGCTGCGCGGTGTTGTCAAATCTGGGGGATCTTATGAGTCGTCCAAAGCATTTGATGATAAAGATGAACGCGGAAAGATTCACCAGTTGATTAGAGTAGCATATAAAGGCAAGATCGAGTCCAAAACCACCTCGGAATATTCGTTCAAGTTTACCAAGTTCGCAGCGAGCAATAGCACTACGAGGAGGAGAGATAATCGCGGTAAAAATCAGGCATTGGCCAACCTCGACCCTGTTGTGGCGGAGAATATGGGAAGCAGGGAGTCATTCACGCATTTCACTATACATAAGGAAAATAAGGAATCCATGGACGCTTGCCACATTATCGCAAAGTTTCTCCGCATGAAGCCCAAATCCGTCACAATCGCCGGCACGAAAGACCGACGGGGCGTGACAGTTCAGAGGGCAAGCATAGCACATACGCCTGTCGAACGACTGGTCTCACTAAACAAAGCCTTTCGCGACATTATACTGTCTGATTTCCGGTATGAAAGGGAGCGGATCAAGTTGGGCGAACTCCGCGGCAATGAGTTCGTGATCACGATTCGCGACGTTCAGCCGGCCACGGGTGAAAGTGACGTTGAGTCCGTAGTGAACGAAGGGCTAACGTCGTTGATCAAAAGTGGGTTTATCAACTATTTTGGTATGCAGCGATTTGGCACTCATTCTGTCCCGACACACGAAATCGGAATTAATCTTCTACAAAAGCGGTACAAAGAGGCTGCACAGCTTCTACTCAGCGTGCAGCCGCTAGTCGTGCCGGAATCTATCGCCGCTAGGGAGCAGTATGCGCGTGATCCGGGCAACATTAATGCCGCGATGAAATTGATGCCGCGTTACTGTACGGCGGAGGTAAGCATACTGCGTGGTCTTGAGAGATCCCCCCAGGACTGGTTAGGCGCGATAATGCAGATTCCGAGGAATTTGAGGGTCATGTACGTGCATGCGTATCAGAGTTTTGTATGGAACACAGTCGTGTCGGAGCGCATTGCCAAGTTCGGGCTGGCCGTGCTTGAAGGCGATCTTGTTCTTGATGATGCTGAGAAGATTGCCACTCACGAGGACGCTGAAGATGAGTTCGAAGAGGATGTCATGGACGCCTCTGGGTTTGTCAAAGCTCGGCCTATCACGGCAGAGGAAGTAAGGGCTGGCCAGTTCACTATTTTCGATGTAGTCATGCCATCTCCGGGGTTTGATGTCGAGTATCCGGCACGCCCCGAGCTACGAGAGTCGTACGAGCGAATCATGGCAAAAGATGGACTGAGTCCGTATAAAATGCGGCACAACGTGAAGGAATTCTCGCTCTCAGGCGCTTATAGACACGTGCTCGCGATGCCGGGCAATATCGAGTGGTGGTGTCGAAGGTACGCGGACCCGTTGCAGCAAATGGTCCGTACGGATCTTGATATTCTGCGCGTCCGGGAAGAGACCGGTGTTGAGCCTGCGAGGGTGCTCGATCAAGAGGAGATTTTGATCGGTGACAAGCTCGCTGTCGTTTTGAAATTGCGGATTGGGCCGTCGCAGTACGCGACCATGGCTCTGAGGTAATTGTTGAATTTACCGCCAATAAGTTGTATACTAATATGTCATAGGGAGGTCATGAAGCTTGAGACGTCGCGAAGAGGCGATATGTTTGATGTGAAGCTATTCGGCACGCGGGACGGCAAACTCGTGGAAGCCGCTACCTCGACAACTGGAAAAGAGGCCGTGTCGGTCCTCGACATGAGGGGAGTGGAGCAACAGGCTACGGGGGGAGCATGAAGTGGCTACGTATGTTCAAAATATATATAGATTAGATTATGTATATGCAGCGGAATATAGACGTCGAACGTCTAGTAAAAGATGACAACATTGTGCTCCCGAAATACAGAAGTTAGATCCGAAATGAAACCAGGGTGACTGACTATATGGTGTCTACAAGAGATCGACTGTCATGCCACGAAATGTTATCGTCAAAGAACGTTGTTATACAAACGCTGGTATGCAAGAATCACCCGACAATCCGTTCCCGAAGGTCCGCATACGAGACATAAAAATTATTAGTTATTTGCTTTCCAGAAAGCAGTTTTCCGAACACTATATAATCATTTCAAATGTATTATTTTAGCCCAGATTCATGTGGTGCGGCTCTAGAAATTTGAGTCAGATAAATAATGAGTCACTGCATGACTATGACTAACTGTCCCAATTTATAGTCGCAGCAAATAAACTGAAAATGCCAAACCGACAGAACAATCCTTGTACAACTACGACATGGTTAACCTGCAAGTTAAAGAGTATTCTAGTCCACAGGACTTTTTGACAGAGTTATTGCCGCAGCTGGAGCAACATGAACTTGAGAATGCCCAAGTCATATCTAAGTCAAAATTGTGGCACCAAAAGAAAGTTGAAGGCGGATATTACATTGCTGTTTTGGACGAAAGAGACAACCTGATATACGCTGCGGCATGGGCACCCGGGAATCATCTTTGGCTATCCTGGTCTCCTCCGGAAGGAGGGCAGATAGAAGCACAGATGAAGCTTGCAATACATTCTGCCAGGAAGTCATTGCCCTTAACCGAATTTCAAGGATGTGAACCGGGCGCCTTAACCTTCGCCAAAGCATATACAACGGCATTGGGAAGATCCTTCGTCGTCCAAAGATCTATGACGACTTATCGACTAATGTCCGTGAATGTACCGACTCAAGCTCAAGATTGCATTGCACGCGGCAGATTGAAGATGGCTACAGTTGATGACGACATGACAATATTAGCAAATTGGTTGATGAGGTACAATGAGCAATGTCTGATGCCGATCCTAAGTGAAGAGGAAGCGATCAAGGCCATTGCGAGTCTCGTCCGGGCCGAGCATTTGTATCTTTGGATACTGGATGAGAAACCCGTGTCCATGGCGTTTATGGTCAGACCTCTGAAATATGGTTGTTCAGTCGCTGGTGTCTATACTCCGAAAGAGTTGCGGGGTCAGGGATATGCAACAGCAATGATGGCAGTATTCTCAGAACATTTACGAAAGGACTATGATTTCGTGTCACTCCACGCAGATAATAGCAATCCAACCTCAAACTATATTTACCAGCAGGTTGGGTTCGAGAAAACTTGTATAACGAACGATTATTTGATTGTTTAAGAGGCATGTCTAAGGATATTTGCAGCGTGATAGAATGCTCCTGCAATTTGTTTGCCTTCGATAGATTTGAGCTTTTGTTGGCCATTTGTCGGTCGTTTCATTTCTATGTCTGGTTTGGGCTAGCTGGCCTCTAGTGGTTAGTATATACATACAGTTAGGATCGAGTTTCGTAATTAGTACAGTCACTGGGAAGATTTTACAGGCATTATTGGCCAGTAGGAGGTATTACTATTTCCACTGTATGCGAAAACGAGTAGATCAATTATGATGAAGTCATGGTATCCACTGCTACATTTCATTTGGTAATACTTTATTAGTGGATTGTCAAGGATTAAGCCGTTGGATCATACCAGGCTCCAAATTACGGTCTAGTAAATCGTCTAGGTATTCACTTTACGCCATACCGCCATTGACCCTAACCGTCTGTCCGGAATCCACCTGCTTCCGTCTCCGCCCAAGAATGCCACAACATCTGCAATCCCTTCCGGCGTACCAATCCGATTCTGTGGATTAAATCCTGCGATCATCTTTAATACTTGCTCACTCTTCTTTCTGAAAAACAACTCGGTCCCGGTTGGGCCAGGTGCGACAGCATTGACAGTGACGCCTTTTCTAGCGAGATCTTTGGACATCACACGAGTCATATGGAAAAGGGAGTCTAGATCGCAGAAGTTGTTTAAGATTAATGTCAGATGGAGGCCAAGGGCTATCAAGGGTTAGGTGATTATTAGTTAAGGTATAAAATGGCTGCATGTATCTGTAGTTAGAAAAGATGATAACCTCGACCTCCTCGCAACTTTCAGAAAGTCATCTGCCCGACTGCGCCTTTCGTTGTAATGCAGAAAACGTAGTTTGGAGTGACCCTCGAGGCCACAAAGTGGTGGAGAACGCCTGAATTCGATCAACTGGCGGGATTCCAATAGTATTCCAGCTTGTGTATATGCCCAGGGCTGTGGCGGATGCTGGATATCCGCAAAATTTTTTCATATCCGCATCCGCCATCCGTCTTTTTGAAATTGGCAGATATGTGTCCGGCTGTTTATCCGTCTTTCGACAGCATGGCGGATATCCGCCAAATCCGCCATCCGCCTTTAAAAATTTACAAAATTCATTAACTTAATAGTTATTATATATTTAATTTCTTTAAAGATTTCGCAAAGTTCACTAACATGATATTTGAATTTCCTAGATGGACTCGTTGTAGCGGACCCAACTTATTTCGTCGGTCATCCCCGCCACATATGAGCGTGTACGCTAGTTATAGAATAAAGTTCAGACTGTTGGATACTGTGAGAGCTAAGGGCTAGGGCTTCTGCTGAACCTAACCCTGTTAGACTCTGATCTTGTTTCAAGCTAATTAGAGAATAAGTTCAGTAAACCCTTGTTATAACGAACCCCGTTATAACGAATTCCTCGATATAACGACACTCACGCGTTGTCCGAATTAAAATCTCACACAAAATTCGTTATTCCTCGATACAACGACATTCGTTAGCTGCGCCATCAGTGCCATACAAAATTCGTTATGTCGAGAGTCCGCAATGCCCGGCCGACAGGCGATCCCCAACAGCCACAAGGCTGCGTTACGCGCTCAACGCCAGTTGCGACCTAATGCAAGCAACCACGATCTCCAACAATGGTTCAAGGATACCTATAATCAGAATATCTCATCTTCTTCAGTGTCTGAAATCCTTTCTTCTCGGTATAGTCACCTTGACCAGTCATCAAGTGATCGGCGCCGGATGCAAAACGTTTTCGACGTGAACTTTGGCCTGAGCTAGAAGCTGCGTTATATGAATGGATACAGCGAGCAGAGGGCCACATAATAATAACTGGAGGGATTATAAAGGAAAAAGCACTGTTCTTTTGGAAAAATATTCCCGCTTACGAAGGGAAGGAGATGCCTACATTCAGTAATGGCTGGTTACACAATTTTCAGACCAGACGATCTATTAGGAGTCTTACACAATATGGAGAGGATGGAAGTGTAAAGCAACAGAGTGCTGAGCAGATGATTGAAGTTCGACAGGCATTAAGCGCGTATAGCCTTAGGGATCAGTTTAATTGCGACGAGACGGCTCTATATTGGAAGCGAGTGCCTGATAAAAGTCTTTCAACACGAAGCCTTCCTGGAAAAAAAAAAGGAGAAAGCAAGAATCACTGCTCATATATGCTGCAATGCAGATGGATCGGAGCTTATGCCAACCTGGTATATTGGAACTGCTAAAACTCCCCGTGCTTTTAGACCTGCGGGTATCAACATTCATAATTTAAATATGATTTGGCGGCATAATCGCAATGCTTGGATGACAACAGTTATTATGGAGGAATGGCTTCGCTGGTTCGATTCGAAAATGGTTGGTCGAAAGGTTGCGCTTCTCATGGATAATTTCTCAGCTCATGAGGCCGCGGTTCACAACATCAACACGAGTTGCTATCCTTTACACAATACCTTGATTATCTGGCTTCCGCCAAATGCAACAAGCAGATGTCAGCCTCTTGATCAAGGGATTATCCGTACATGGAAAGCTTATTGGAAGCGACAATGGATTCACTATATGCTCAGTGAATATGAGGCAGGAACAGATCCAGTTAATAGTATGAATGTCCTAAAGGCGCTCCGCTGGGGCATTCAAGCTTGGGAAATGGACATATCACCGGATACTATTATCCGTTGCTTCCAAAAAGCGTTGTGCAACGTAGAAGAAGTTGCAGATTCTCCGGAGCCGGCTATTACAGATATATCAAACGGTCTTGCGCAACTCCGGGAATCTAACTATATACGAGATGTGATGGATATTAATAACTTTCTAAATCCTGCCAATGAGACCGTTCAGGATGATCTTGAACATATTGACGAGCAAATTCTTGCTCAATTTGGACCCGAAATCGAGGAGGAATCAGATGAAGAGGTTGAGGTCCTTCCGAAAATTTCGATCGGTGAGGCAATCGAGGCGCTATATAAGCTTCGTCTTCATGAAGAGCAGCAGAATGAAGGAAATCAGGCTTTTATTAAAGACCTTCTTAAACATGAGCGAGTTCTAAATGCTCGAAAGCTGGGGGGACAGCAGCAGAAGGATATTAGGGCATATTTTTTGTAGTTAAATTAGAAATAGTAGTGTTCCTTGATATAACGAAAACCTCGATATAACGAACTGAAAGTCTTGGCTGAATTAATTCGTTATAACGAGGGTCTACTGTATACGAATTATCCGCCATCTGCATCCGCCAATCGAAAGTATGGCGGATATCCTGTCCGCCTATCCATATGCCGTGCGTGCGCCTTTTCCTGCTCCAAGATGATCTTAGGCGATGCTGCGTGGTATATGGAGAAGTAATCGCTCGGTCTGCCGATTCCTCTTATCGTGAAAGAGGCAGTGCCGGGTGCTGGTGCCATAACCTGCGCAAGGTGTACCGGCCTGGTCTGAGACATCGCCATTGGTCCGCGAAATTGCGGCCTATCACAAAGGGAGGTCATTGTGATGGTTCCGGGGCAAGACAAGCTTATGCAGACTTCCCCCTCAGATCCAAATGTTTGAGAGTCTATTTGACGGTTTCAGGTGGTTCGGAATAATAAGAAATATACACTAGGGAACATGTCTTCAAATCCTGAGCTTTATTTTGCTTTAAGAGCAGTTGGCACCACACTGACTTAAATTACGGTGCGACATCTGTAGACCTAGAACAATTTTCGTGGCCAATCTAAGGTTATACCTCACTATGCCACATATTCCAGGCGCATAATTAAACAAATGGATCTCGACATGTAAGCCCTCCGTCGCATGAAAAATGACATGAGATAGGCGATATGAGCGAATAACAAATCGCGGCATATGTACGATCATCAAACATATAAATTATCTAGTAGCGTCAAGGATGATCAGACTGGATTGAATCAGTTCAGATCATGCAATTTTGGACTTCGAGCTGTGAGATGAGCTTATCTAGCGCAGCGAACTCTAAAATGAGAGATTTAAGCAAAACATAAAGCAAACAGAGGCGAAGAATGGCCAGAAAATGTACTTCTCACCAGTCCAGTCGTCATTGGCGAACCCTGATTCTATCATCGCGTCATCGAGGTCACAGTCAATCCAATTGCGAGTCCGGTCATCGCGACGCGCCCGACTTGTGCGACTAACCGTATGTATATACTAACCACTAGAAGGAAGCTAGCCCAAACCAGACATAGAAATGAAACGACCGACAAATTGCCAACAAAAGCTCAAATCCATCGAAGGCAAACAAATTGCAGGAGCATTTATTACGCTGCAAATACCCTGAGATTTGTCTCTTAAACTATCAATTTATCGTTCGTTATACAAATTTCTCGAACCCAAACTGCTAGCAAATATTGTTTGAGGTTAGGTTGCTATTATCTGCGTGGAGTGATACAAAGTCCTTTCGTAAATGTTGTGAGAATGCTGCCGTCATTGCTGTTGTATATTCTCAAACACGGGCCACGGAATTCTTTCAGACTATAGACACCAGCTACTAAACAACCATATTTTAAAAGCCTGACTAAAAGCCATGGAGAAGGTATCTCATTGTGTCTCCAAAGATACAAATGTTATCGAGTTTTCCTGCGGTTTTTCGTTATAGCGAGAAACAACATTTCGTTAGAATAAGATTTCACTCCTAAAACAATGATAACTAGATGTGGCATGGATTTCATTTTGCAAAAAGTTACGCCCGCCTGTCCCATTCAAACTTAGGTTAGCGCAGCATTTCATGGGTGTGACAGGGAGTATCATTATTAGAATACTTGGCGATTGTGGTTGATACGAAGTTAGCGGGGATGGTTCTCATTACTGGACAAAGACCCCGCTGGCCATTCTCTGCATCAGTTCAAAATTCTATAAATTTCATGCATTTAATTTCAAATGAGCAGATCTGCTGAAGGAGATTTTGTGTGCAGCTGGGCCATCTGGTCTTTGCAGATGGAATATTCGCGTTACTTGGTGATACTGCCAATGCCGACGAGGAATTTTGCATAATTGTTGTTACTACTGCTGTTCTCATAAAATTGACGAATTGTATGACTTCAGTGACTCAAGCTCCATCAGCCCGATTCGTTACCGTTGACTCTCACCGCACAATGATCTTTCAGCAATGAAAACAATTATTTACTCTCCAGACGACCCCTTCTTTTTTTCGGAGCCTGATATACCAGCACTGCAAGGAAAGACGACTGCATTTCGGACACGGCACGGCCACACGAGCTCAACAGAAGTGAAGCAGGCGATGGCACAAGGAGTCCATCACATTGACATTTCGAGACCAGCACCGATCTCCCGAAGAAACTATTTTGAAATTTGCAAGAGGTTGGCAAGTCTGGATCTGTACTCTGAAATCAAGAATCTGCAGCCCCATGACGGAACTACAGTCCCAGAACCAATGCCAATGGAGTTTGTGCGAAACGCCATACAAACCAAGTTCTGTTTACTTTTTCGAGAACGTGGCGAAATATACAGTCTCAGACTCCACACTTGGAAAAACATTTTTGAACTTTCATCGAGTACGCGTTAGTCTGATAATGAATTGGAGCACCGAGTGAGAAGTTTGTGAACCAGACTCGGAAGCAATTCAGCATTATCGCGTCGTGTAGCAAATGCGAACCATATTTTATAAGTTACCTAAATTGACAGCTGCATATATATTTCGGCCATTATGTCTACACTAAAATAACCAAACTCTCTATTCTTACTACATTCACCGGGGAAGCTTACAATGCAACCGTTTACAGAACGGTATAACCGCCGTCGATAAGAATATCACTGCCGGTACAAAAGGAGCTAGCATCGGATGCAAGCCACAACGCGCAACCAGCTAGTTCTTGAGGTTGACCTAGGCGGCCCATGGGAGTGCGAGACTTCCATTCATGAAAATAACCTTCTTCGAATACAGTGTTGAGAGGAGTATCCATATAGCCAGGGGATATTGAGTTGCATCGAATACGATGCTTAGCCCATTCGGCGGACAGAGACTTCATGAGATGAATGACCCCAGCTTTAGATGAG